>JAATLQ010038643.1:112340-182733 GCA_013421005.1 Heliconius erato x Heliconius himera
GACTGGTTCTGGGTTCGATTCCCACTCGAGGAGATGAAATATTTACTTAAATTTATATTTCCATTTCTTCGCTCTGGTGTCGAGGTTAAGCGCGGCGTTGAGTTCTGCCCCTCAACACGCAATGCCTCCAGAATTCGGCAGAAAGTGGGGAACGGAGTGTCTTAACACTAGGTTCCCTCTGCCTACCCTGCTGTGTGCGGGATACAGCGTGAAGCTAATTTAATTTAATTTAATTTTTTACAGAAGAAGTCTAGTGTCAAGACACTCCGTTCCCCACTTTTCGCCGAGGCATTGCCTATTGAGCGATGGAACTCAACGCCGGACCTTTACCTTGGTGCTAAGAAATAAAAACATTAATAAATAATAATTCATTCCCACGAGTGGGGATCGAATCCACAACCGCCGCGTTACAGTCAGACCCCTGCGCCACGACGTCCTCCAACTTAAAACTGTTTTACAGTATAAAAATTGAAACGTCCCATCGACAGGATCCCCAAGCGTATACCAATACATTGAAATGTACGATAAACGTACGATTGTACCACTCTGGCTATCGGGAACCGTTTGAGCGACGCTCCGCTCGATATCTATCCAGCCATAACATAAATAAATCATAAATAAATTGATATTGTATGTATATGTTACAAGTATACTGTCTTATTTATTTTAAACATTTTTAAAGTGTTAATATCCACACCTTGGAAAGAAAAATACTTGAAATGGAAATCGACCAGGATCCAGGAGGCGCGCGGTTCGAGTCCCGCTACGTTTAAATTTTTATACGTTTTTTAAATAAATATTATTCTGTCTTATATTTATTGGAATTTTAGGGATTGTTATGAATTACGCTGTATACGCCCCGCACTTTACGGGGTAGGTAGAGGGAGCCTAGGAAACTAGTGTTAAGACACTCTGTTTCCAATAGGACACTTCCGTTCTCCACTCTCCGACAAATTCGGAAGGTAATGCATGTTGATTGGGGGAACTCAACGCCGCGCTTTGCCTCAACAGTAATAGGAACAATAAGTATACTGTTTGATTTTAAATGTTATGTTTTGTAAGTTAGTTACATACGATGCTTAGAGGTTATAATATTATTTGGAGGGATGTTTTTGTATGAAATATGTAGGTACAGGTACTACGTCTACTATTGGTCTAATGTAATTAATAATTTAATATTTTTAATTAAATAGTCTAGAGTCGCAGGTTCAAAACCAATCTAATATAATTAATATTTGAGAATTCAGTTTTGTAAAAGTTCATGTTAATATTTAAAAGAAAAAAATATTTTTAAGTAGCATGGTAACTACTACTAATACTACTAAATTATTATTCTATCATTACAGCGTGAAACACTATATTTTATGATATTTTTCTTAAATTGATGAAATTTAAATAAGTTAAAAAAAAACAAAAGAATCTTAATCTATTAATATTTATAACATTTACTCCAAAGCTTTTTTTAAAAACTTTAAATAATTAAATCATTTGGCTTCAAAATCTACATATCTAAAATCTCTCGCTGTGCATCCATCATGTCCACCATATATTACCCGGTACGTAACGGCGTGATGCATTAGCCAACGATTGAATACCCGGCCGAGATCGATATCACGACGCCTCCAAGGAATATTGGAGGATAAATTCAAAAGAGATTTATATTTTTAAAACTCGACGCCCAGCAGCTAACTTCTATAAAGAAAGTTTACTAACAAAACAAACTGTTTTCTTTGTTTATTGGTTATTGAAAGATGATGTGCTTGTGTTGTTTTTGTTTTTAATTGGTTTATAGGTCGTTGTGGCGCAGTGGCGCAGTGGCTCAAGCACGATTGTGGGTTACCAAATTTTTATTTTTATTTTCTGCTCTGGCAATAAAGCAAGGCAAAACACAGCGTTGAGTTCCAACACTAATCTAATCAGCTTCACGCTGTATCCCGCACACAGCAGGGTAGGTAGAGGGAACCTAGTGTTAAGACACTCCGTTCCCCACTTTCTGCTGGGTTCTGGGAGCATTGCGTGTTGAGTGGCAGAACGCGCTTTGCCTCGACACCAGAGCGAAGAAAATAGAAATATAAATTTAAGTAAATATTTCATCTACTCGAGTGGGGATTGAACCCACAACCAGCCGGTTTTACAGTCACACTTTGTGCCACTGCGCCACAACTGGCCTCCAACACAACACGCAGTTTCTGGAAAATTCGGTAGTGCAGGGCTAACAGAGTGTCTTAACTATAGGTTCCCTCTGCCTACCCTACTAAATGTGAGATACAGCGTGAAGCTAAAAAAAGATAATAAAAGGTGCGGTAAGTTAAACAGTTACTTTGTAGTTAATTGAATAGCTATTGTTGTTTTTCTATTACTGTAGCTGTATAAATGTGGTGTTTCAGACCTTGTATGTAACAAGATTGTAGTGTATTTTTAATTTATTTTCCTTTTCTCTTGCAACTTTGTATTTATCCAGTACTGAGAAAATCTAGATAAATCAAGATAATATATAACCTAATCCTATTTATCTCCTTGTTTAGTTAAACGTGTGTAGTTAAGACCGTCTGTGCCGTATAAATTTTCTAATTCATTTAGAATTCTTGTATTTTTTTTTCAAAAAGAAATGTTGTAGTTAATATCTATTGAATGGAGCCCATTGTTAAAAGAAAATGTATTTTTTATACCTAAAAGAATTATCTTGTTCTTAAAATATAGAAAAAATCATTCAAGGCCTTATAATGCCGAAATAATCCTTTATTCTGTTCTGAGTAAATTAATTATTTACTCTCGATAGGTATACTTACAAAAAGCGAGACATTCATTCTATTTTCAGAGAAGAAAGGCTTGAGCAGAGAGAGCTGTTCCAAATAACATATTGTAATTACATTTTGGTTACCTGTAACTTTTGGGTATTACTTATTATTATAATATTTTCAAAAAAAGTAATCTATTCTAATGAGATTGGTTGAAGGGTAACGCAGAGTAGCTACTAGTACAAGTAATAGCTTATACGTAAGAACCAATCATTCTAAATATAGTCGTATATTAAATATGCTGTAAAGTAGATTTCTCGGCGGAAAGTGGTGAGCGGAGTGTCTTAACACAGTGCTCCCACTGCCTACCATGCTACATGCGGGATGCAGCATGAAGCTGAAATAGATTAAAACTTTTTTGTTAGTATCAGGTTCAAATATAGATTTGTCGCAGAAATATTAAGTAATATTTATAATATAAGTCTTCCTAGTTTAATATTTAGTCTTTTTTTTCTTGCGATGAAGGGCAATATAAAATTTTTATAGTTATGTAGTGAGATTGTGATTTAGACTTTTGAAATTTTTAAATAGATAAATATAAAGATATTTTTTTTTCTTTTAGACGTAATCAATATTAAATAAACAAAGTAAAGGAATCCGATCTCATTGTTTCTTATGTAGTTGTGTTTTGTACAAATTGAATGTCACCAAAATTAGTAATGATAAAGCTATATATCACCAAATTTTCTTTACCTATTCCATAAAATACTATTTTTTATAAAATAAGACATTGCAAATAAAAACTACGAAGTTTGACAATATAAATAATATAAACATTTGTATTTATATATATATTTTGTTAAAACTGTCGCAGAGACGAGGTCTTTCCAAGTATCTTAGATGCAAACTCGAGGCTCCCCCGAGATGAACATGTCGTCTTTACTATCACATTAGCGTGTTGAGAATGTTCACTGTGCATCGCAGCGAAATGGCATACGTTTGTTGCATATGCTTATTTACATAAGTGCTCTGTAATATTAAAGAAATATGTAAATCTGGTTAAAAATGGTAGCTGTTTGGAAGAGTTTGGTGTGATTAATGATTAGGTATGTTTATTTAACTAAAAATAGAATAATTTTGTTTTGTTTCATCCTAACAATTCATTCCCCCGATTGGAAATCGAACCCCCAATCGTTGTGTCAGACGCTATGTCGCTACGCCATCCGCCAGGCCTGAGACTCAATAGAATATTACGGGGAGATTTATTTTTAATGTTATAATGGAAATAAAGATCCTGTTAGATCCGTTCCGTTCCGATCCGCGCAATAGTACTAAATTAGTCGAATTAGTTGTTCTTGCTTAGAAATGAGATATTAAAGACAATGAAAGATATTAAAAACGAAAGTTCATGTTTTTTATTGTTTATAGCGATTTTTTTACATTATGAGACATTAAACAAATTAAAAAAACCGTATAACTGGTTTTCATAATATAAAAGAAAAATATTTAAATGCCATCAAAAACATCCTGTAAAAAACCCAAGTCTCGCAGCTCAGTCTTTCTACCGTAAAAAGTTGTGAGATCCATGTAATACCAAGTCGGTTAATCTATTTAGTCTCTACTTAAAGGACCTTCTGTCTTAAGTTATTACAGTAGTTATTATCATGCCAATATTAAAAATTTTTACGTTTTAAACAAATAGATCGACTTGGACATCGCATGATTTGATTATTAGTATGTATCACACTACACAGCACGACGGGCCAGCAACCGAATTCCTGACCAGAGTCCTTCCGAATATGATGTCTATTATGTCTTTCGATAGGTTGGGTTTTCATGCGATGTCCAAGTCGATCTATTTGTTTAAAATGTAAAATATTTTTAATATTGGCATGATAATAACTTATGTAATAACTTATGACAGAAGGTCCATTAAGTAGAGACTAAATAGATTAACCGACTTGGTATTACATGGATCTCACAACTTTTTACGGTAGAAAGACTGAGCTGCGAGACTTGGGTTTTTTTACAGGATGTTTTTGATGGCATCTCACTTCTTTTTGTAGAGTCCTACTTTTTAGTACCTATCTACACTTATTATTTTCTATTATACAGTAAAAATGATTTATTAACTGCAAATGTTACCTTGTAATCCTATACATTTATATGGGATTACAAAGTTATTCATGCAGTTGGTGTATTTGGAAAACTGGACTGAAATTACAAAATATTTAAGTTTTCCCATGATTAAGACACTAAACTCGATTTGTATTCCAAATTTGAAGCTTCTATGTCTGCTAGAAGTGCCTTGTACTTTTGATGATCGGTGAGTCAGTCAGTGAGTGACAAAATTTAGAAACTTTAACAAGTTGTCATTCTTAAACTACTGGTTTAAATTGACTGAAATTTTAAATATACCGTGTTTATATTATGCTTGATTAGTTACTGAAAATTCAGGTTTCTTGTTTTATCCACAACGAAGTTATAGGGGGTCGAAAATGGCCTGAATTGCTTCGAGAAAAGGATGGTATGGTACGGCCGTGCCGCTGTTTTTTGCTCGACTTGGCGGGGGCACTGCCGTGCCCCCAGATTTTTATTTCAGTGATTCAAATATTAAAGTATTACACGGCCTTTTTTTAAAACTAATATAGACCAACATTTTTGATATACATTATATTTGTCTATACCGAACCGTTTAGTCAGCGCACACCGGTAAAGCATCACATCTTGCCCAATTTCCGCTGACTTGATATTCATATGCCATTATCTTTCACTTTTGGTGCAATCATTATAACCTATATCACTCCTGAATAGTATAGCTTTCTGATTGTGAAAGAACTTGCATGATCTGTTCAGTATTTCTGTAGATTAGTCCTTACAAACAAACAAACATACAAAGTTAAAAACTTTATCTCTTTATTATATTGGTATAGAAATAAAATGAAATTTTGAGCTTCGCTTTCCCTCATTGGGTTAACATTATAATGGCCTAATATTATACCTTTATAAATCCATGCTATTGAAACAAAACAAAATATTACCTATTTAATGGGTTTTGTCACGCAACCAGGAAGATTTATCCTACCTCATTATATTTGGAGTAGGAAGGTATGAGGTCGATATAGCCTCCTCTACCCCACCGGGATCGGGTAGGTACTGCGTACGGTGAATACGAATCGAAAAATGATCTCTCTGTAATCCCTATGAATATGTTATTATTATGTGGTGTTATTACTGTAGGGCCTCTTTGTAAGTTTTTGTTAAAATCTAATAAAATATGTGCACCTGGTAGATATTCTAAATGTTGTCATGTGTTTGACTGTATATGTGATGGTTGTAGGTTCTATTCCCATTCGAGAGAAAAAGTTACTATTATTTACCAACTTTGACGAGACATAGTGTAATATTGATTTTTGCTACCCATAATGCGTATACCTCGAATCCAGAAAGTGGAGAATGGAGTATCTTGAAAAATCTACTTTCAAGATACTCCGTTCTCCACTTTTGTCTACTTACATTCGGAATATAGTATGAAGCTGAAAAAAAAAATAAAAAACTAAATATATGAGTATATTTTGGAGTGCGTATTAT
The DNA here is from genome assembly GCA_013421005.1 of Heliconius erato x Heliconius himera. NCBI lineage: Eukaryota > Metazoa > Arthropoda > Insecta > Lepidoptera > Nymphalidae > Heliconius > Heliconius erato x Heliconius himera. Next base: position 118,670 of record JAATLQ010038643.1, read on the forward strand.
CTTAGGTTAATTTTGAATTTCGAAATCGTAAATTGTAAAGCTATAACTGCACGTGTTACTCTTGTTCAATAAAGCAAACCTTTTTGTTTCATCTTTTTATATTTTTTTGTCAATAACTTATGCTGTACTTTCTTTTTATGATATTGCCGTAGCACAGTAAATATTACTGGATGCGACTATCGTAGTTTCAATTCCAGTCAGAATTACATTTTTAATATTTCGTATGCAATAATGAAATCCTTAAAAATGTGTTCCAATTTTTTTTTGAGCTAAAAAACCTTGCATACTAACAAAAATTATAATTTATAGATATAAATCAGATGCACTTAATTGTAGTATTAAAAAGTAATTGACATAACGCCATTTCCCTTGAGAGTGACATAGAGAAATGTCACCTCGCTTTGCCCCGATTCTCCCCTATTTGAATGAACTGGACCGCATCGAATTTGTATGTTTAATACAAACATGTGCTGCACCGGAGCTCGTTCTAATGTACTTTTGGGTTACACACGAATGTCAATCGAATCTAGTACGATATTGACTGAAGAAGACTAGATCTTAATTCGATTTATCTGACCATCATTCATCATTTTTTTTTCTCAGCTTTACGATTTTATTCTGTAATAGCGGCCCACTTGCGGCTACTGCCGCATACTACCTATAATTATTTCATTATGCTGCATGTGCCATAAGATTTATTATATAATTTATATATTCAATCACTTTTCATATTGAGAAAGTGCAAACACTACGTGGCTGCTTGGGAGGACGAATTCAGCGGCAAGGGCGCCCCCAGCGGGACTCAAGCCTATGCTTGCCTATATGTAAATAAATTGAAGAAAGTAATGATATTTAAAACTAGGTTAACTTTGCCCATCCCGTTGGGGTGAGTTAATATCTAAGGGACTTTTGTTATTTAAACTCAATTGGCAAGCAGCAAAAGGGCAACGGATCTATCACTATCCGCAACCATTTCCGTTGGGATGCTACAAATTAAAGGATGAAACTTTAATGAATCAATGATTTAAACTAAAATCCAACAATATTCAATAAGTATTAAATCCGAACTAACATCAGCTCCCGCGAGACAAAGGATACGTATGACGAGGGTCCAAATCGTAGATATTAATTTGTAAGCATATTAACTAACATTCGCGCAGTGGCAACCCTGACGGGATTATACTAATTTGCTGGGACTAATATCGCAAGGCACTGTACATTATGTCGAAATTAATTAAAGCTGGCTGTGATTTGTCGTCGGAAACGGATATTCTGGTCCTTGGTAACGTCTGATATGTAAATATGTCTTTTAAGATAAAGTTAAATTTTATATTGAACAGCTACAGAAACTATTTTATATAAAAGATTCAAAATCTTGCTGAGATTGAAATGTTATTGATTTTTTGATTTTAATATTGATTTGTAATTAAGTGAAACAAATCGATTTACCAGTAGGATAATTAAATTTATTAGATTATAAATCTAGACGATGTATTGTTATCGATATATTATTTTTATAAGTAAAATATCATTTTGTATATTACCTACACGTTGTCCCGCAAATTGACGAGACACGTCAGTTCCTCACCTTTCGTCGAATTTTTGTATGTCAATCTTCAATACTCGATTTTTACTCGACTGTATCCATTTCTTTGGCACGCCCTACATACCTAAGGAATGGATGGACTGCTTAGAATTGTTCCATTGACATAGTAAAAACAATAGACTATAGTTTTTTTTAAATAGTATTGTTGGATAATTTAAAATTAAGCAGTCGGACTTTTGATTTGACCAGTCGCGGCGCAGGGGTACAAAGTGTGACTGTTAAATCAACTGGTTGTGGGTTCGATCCCCACTCGAGGAAATGAAATATTTATATTTTCATTTCTTCGCTCTGGTGTCGAGGCAAAGCGCGGCGTTGTGTACCGCCACACACGCAATGCCCCCAGAACTTGGCGGAAAGTGGGGAACGGAGTGTCTTAATACTAGATTCCCTCTGCCTACCCCGCTGTGTGCGGGTTACAGCGTGAAGCTGATTTGATTTCATTTAATTTTAAGTCAGACTTTTTTTTTTGGTTACTTTTTGAATCTGTTACGTGTTAGCATATCATCACTTATTTACTGTGCCACGCTACTTTAATAAAAATTAAAATTAAAAACAGTCATTTCCATTATGAACCACGATATGAGTTTTTTTTATGTTACACTGGCTTCAATGGTTATCCCGCAAGGAATAATTAGTTAATTATTAAAATCGTAAATACTAACAGAATATTTTATTGCAATAAATAATATTAAACATAAACATTATGATGATACAGATGTTACATTATTAATATATTATTATTTATAAAGGTTTGTCCAATAATTTAAATCCGATTAGTTCGCAATTTATAGTAACATTCTATTTATTAATAATTTCATATAATATATGGTTTTGCAATAATTTATTAAACAAAATTGTCATTATATTTTAATTTAATGGAAACCGTTAAAGCTATTATAGCTATTACAGGTTTTGATGATTTCGATAGTGATTTATTTTACATTATTTAATACTTTATTTCTTCGTTCTGGTATCGAGGTAAAGCGGGGCGTTGAGTCCCGCCACTTAACACTTAATTCATCCAAAATTCGACGGAAAGTGGGAAACGATAGTGTCTTATTTTCAACGGAGTATTATAACAATAGGTTCCTAGATTTTTTTAATTGAAAAGACAAGGCAAACGAGCGTTTGGGTCACCTGATGGTAAATGATTACTACCGCCCACGACCCCGTGCAACACCAGAGGAGTTACAGGTGCGTTTAAGGTGCGTTGGGCGCCGGAGCCCAGCATTACCTGGTGCGAAACGCAGTGGCATAAAGCCACTACTTAACGCCGGTTTTAAATGCCGGGGGTGGTAATGATCCGGTCGAGTCTGCCCATGCGTGTTGCCATTGCTGGTGACGTGACTCTACCACACGTACTTTAGTCACCTCTTTTGACACCATCAGTACCAGGATGATCCTATTCTTGGCCGGGATCACACGGCAAAATTCTCTCTATGTAGCGTGAAGTTGTAAACAAAAATAGACAAAACGAAAGCTCCATACTTTATTATCTTATCTAATATAAAATTTATACATATTAGTATACTATGGTTTAATCATCCACATTTTAATTCGTTTTTCGCCATAAACTCGGTTAACATCTGTATGTACCAGTACGTAGACTTTAAGAAATTTGGTATTCAAGTAGAAAGTTTCATTAGTTCCGCTCGACTGACTTATAAAGTGTTCCCCAACTCGGGTATGTATCTTTTGCTCGGTTTAATTTAGCGTGCGCCTAATATTCGAAAAGTTCATACCCGCCTGTCTTTGGTATGGTTTGAAACTTTTGTATTATTTCTTATTTCAATATTGAAACGTCGTGGCAGTGTCTGTGTCTCTTGGTGAGGTCGTGTCGTGTTGACTTTTTTTTTGTTTTCGTATATAAGTTTTGTTTATTGCTTTTTTTGTATATTAAAAGGTCTTTGGTGGTTTAATTTGTTTTCATTTTATTGAGAGTTGTGAGTTCGATTTCCACTCGGGGAAGTTAGTTGTTTCATTTCCCCGATTTTCTTTACATCAATATTTAACATTTGATTGAATTTATGAGAGGGCAAGGGGGCACTTGCTCAACAGGCACTAGGAAGTTAGCTGGAATTGGGGAACGGAAGTGTCCTAATGGGAACGAAGTGTCTTAACACTAGTTTCCGGGCTCCCTCTGCCTACTTTGCCTTGTACAGGATGCAGCAAGAGGCTAAAAAAAAAGAAATTAATTATTTTATTTCCACCCATTTTCTTCACATTAATATATAAAGAATTTATACGAATTAATTAAAAAAAACACAACACACAAAATACAATAATAACAGTTTCACAATTAAGGTGCAAATAGGCATATTGATGGCGAGGCTCAATCACGTAAGACTGCACTACACGTCGATAAAGCGCAATATTGCATAATGTGTACACACGAATGCATATTGCGTTAGGCTGTTAACGTACGACTAATGTATGTATGTGTGTGTATGTAGGCCAGGTCGTGGCGCAGGGAGTTCGATTTCCATTTGAGGAAATATTTAATGTTTTCATTTTATGGGCTCTAGTAACGAGGCAAAGCTCGGCTTTGGGTTGCAATATAACATGCAATGCTGGAGGAATTCGACTGAAAGTGCTTTCTTTCACTGTCAACGTTGCTTAGTATTGCCTTACATCGGTTTATTAAAAAAGTATTCAATTTTTTTAATAAACTTATTTTGCTTAAAACGAGATATCTCTGTAACAATTATTTCTGTGTTAAATCTGTTAAAAAATAAAGTATTTTTTGTATTTATAAGAAATACATTTGTATTTTAACTCATATTACCTATGTTTTAGATATGCACTTGGCGTCTGTTCCGTGCCTTATCAGGTCATATCGGTCTACATGGACTGTGTGTACACTAACTTTACCTTCTGACCTAGTGTGACCTACATATTCGTGTTGATGATTTTTAAATAGAAAAATGTATTATTTTTTCATCAGAAAAATTAAAAATGTTAGATTTTTTTATGTTCACTTACTTACTTAATTATAAATAATTAAAATAAAAATCATATTCATTAATTTAAAGTAAAAATTAAGTGAAAAACTGACATGCCGCTACTGATAGAGGCCATCGTGGCGCAGAGGCACTAGCGTGTGACTGTCACACGATGGTTGTGGGTTCTATTCTCACTCGGGAGAATGAATCATTATTTTAATTAATCGATATTTTTCTTTCCTAAGTGTGGAATAACATTTTAACAATGTTAAAAAGAATGAATCATTATTTATCAATATTTTCAATTCTTCAGAGTGTCTTAACACTAGTTTACCTTTGTCTACTCTGCTATATGCGGGATATAGCGTGAAGTGAAAACTAATAAAAAAAATACTGACATGACTATCTTAAAAAAAGCTTCTTTTTGTGTCCATAATGTTTAAAACCTTGCTTAAAACACGACCGTAATACGTTCGTTAGTTACCGCAGTGGGGAAACGAAAAGAAACATAAAAAATGGCGAAGAGATTTCTTTTCAAAACATAAATAAGGTATAAATTATTGTAGCGTACATTCGAATACTTTCATAGACAGTATTTCGTTGGGGAACCAAGTTGAGGGAACTTAAAAAAAAATTACAGCTCAGTGAGCTGATGTTTCGAGCCAATTCCAGTTGACCTTGCCCGGTCCCGGTGGATATCGATGGAGTATTATTTTTTGTATGAAATATTTATGGAAGCTGAAGGACCTTTTGACGCGTAATATATATGCGTTGCCATAGTGATGTGTCACTGTGTGATACAAAATCGTATATTGTTATTCATGTGATAGTGTTGTGTATAGACATTATTTTCTAAATTTCATATTTTCATACTAGTCCGTCCGCACATTTTTTCGTCAAAAGGAAAAGTTTTTTCTTCACATATTGGTATATTGATTATAGTTTACTAAGATAACTTTTTGTTTTAGTAATTTATTTAAACGTTAGTTACTGTCTGGTTTTAACATTCGAAACGTATTTTCTTTCAAAAAATATTTAGCTACCTGTTGAACCAATAAAGGTCCTAAAAAACTCGAGTTTTCTTCATTCGTGAAATTCCTGCGTGAAGTTTAAATATAAAGTATCGACACGTGAAAGCGATCTTTTTAGTAAAGCCTCTAGAGGTTTTACATGGTTGAACAGTTTTGGAACGTATAACAATGTAAATTTGGCAGTTAAGGCTATATTTATTTTATTACAAAATAAAGATCTCTTGATAAATAAAATGCGGCGTTAAGCACCATCGCAATACGATAAATAAGCTTTGATAGGAAGAGTATGAAAGTGTGATAAGTGTGACAAAATTTTCTTTACTTACCGCTCAAATTTGCTAAGATTAAACTTTATATTTTGAACTCAAACAAAATACAAATTAAAAGTAAATAATAATCAAAATTGCTTGCCAAGAATTAAAATTATAAAGTGAATTTATCAATATAACAATAAATAATGAAAGGGGACATTTTTCCGAACTCTAAATTTTAAGGATAAAAGTTATTTTTAAAAGAAAAGAGTTCTAAAACGTTATCCGAGATAAGTCCTTATCTAAAACCGCAAGAAAAGGCGAAATCTGTACAAACACAAACTTCGATTCGTTTCCCTGTTTCCCAACAAACGACTCAGCTTAATTAACTTATGTATAAATTCCCCAAAGATTACCGTCGGGTTTAACTCTAAATGCAACTCCTTAAAGCCGTATACCCATTCCCCTATAGCTTATAATTAATAACGATAGTGATTTTTATTTCAGCTTCACGCTGTTTCCCGCATAGCAGGGTAGGCAGAGGGAGCCTAGTGTTCAGACACTTCTCTCCCCACTTTTCGTAATATTCTGTACGCATTGCGTGTTGTATGGCGAAACCTAACGCTCCGCTTTACCGTAAAAATGGAAGAAATGGAAATAGTAAATGTTTCATTTCCTGTAGTGGTAATCGAACCCACAACCTGTCGCTTTTACAATCATACGCTCGTGCCACTGCGCCGCGACTGGCCTCAATCAATAGTGATTTTCAAAGTTTTGTATTTTAATTATGTAATGGTTCTTATATGATCCCTTTTAACTCAACCTGTGGTTTATCTTTTATTATCAGATCGTTATCGGAGCAAGAAAATTACAATAGTTCATTCCCACCAGAGAGGGAATCGAACGCCCAAATCTCGCGTTTACTTACGTATACAGTCACATACTGTCACGCCACGCCGGCCCCATTCCAATATTTTAAAAAGGCTCAAATATATTAATGAAACGAGCGAGAGGCCAGTCGTAGCGCAGCGCACGAAGTGTGACTGTAAAACTGACTGGTTGTGGGTTCGATCCCCATTCGAGGAGATGAAATATTTACTTAAATTTATATTTCCATTTCTTCGCTCTGGTATCAAGGTTAAGCGTGGCGTTGAGTTCTGCCACTCAACACGCAATGCCTGCAAAATTCGGCAGAAAGTGGGGAACGGAGTGTCTTAACACTAGGTTCCCTCTGCCTACCCTGCTGTGTGCGGGATACAGCGTGAAGCTGATTTGATTTGATTTGATGTTAATGAAGCAATTCAAACTATAAAAGTTAATTTTAATTTTGTCAGTGGAAGTACAGCTTTAAGCCCTAGGAATCTTGATGTTAATTATTAACGAAGACGAAATCCGGCCAATTGACGTAGACTCGTTTAAGTCTGAATTGAATAATTGACAGCTTTAAGCCGTTTCAAGATCCGTCAATTTCATTATCTCGAGATCAACTAGATCATCGTTTTCTCTCATTTTTTAGGATTCCCTGCTTGGATTTTTTTATGAGCTATTTAATGATACCGTTCGCAACCTATCAAAACTGTCAAATATTATTATTAATTAGTAAAAAATTGTATTGCAAGTAAACAGAAACTGCTGCTAACATCTGTTATCCTATACAAAAAAGAAACTTAAATCAAAATAAAATATAAATCAGCTTCACGCATCCCGCGCACAGCAGGGTAGGCAGAGGGAGTCTAGTGTTAAGACACTCCATTCCCCACTCTCCGTCGGATTCTGGAGGCGTTGCGTGTTGAGTGGCATAACTCAACGCCGCAAGCTTACTAATGTAGCTTATAATATATTTTGTTTATTCTTCAAATATCTATGTTAAAATTAAAAGTTTTACGGAACCATATAAAAGCGAAATCAACTAACACTTATAATATTCGATATTCAAACGCCACCTAACTTTGTATTTGTCAAATATGACATTGATTGTACTTTTGCCTTGACTTTCGATTAATATTGTCACTCCAATTAATATTGCCGTTCCTTTTTAAATGTTCGTTTGCCACTGATTAAAAGTAATTTAAATTTAAGTTAGAAACCTTTGCTCATCAAGCAAAGGTTTCTTTTTAATTTACTGTTTAGAAGAAATATTTTTAAAATATTTTTTAGCTTCGCTTTTCCATAGCAGGGAAGGAAGAGGGAACCTACACACAACCTAGGACACATTGTTGACACTCTTACGTTTTCCACTTTCCGCTGAATTCTGGTGACATTACGTCTCGAGTGGCGGAAGTCATGAAAATATCAAATATTTCATTTCTTCGCGTGGAAGTCGAACCCACAGTCTGTCACGTAGCCACTCACTTTTACCCTTGTGCCACGACTTGTCTTAAGAAATATATTTATTTGTAATATTATAGGAAATAAGTGAAACTGAAAATAAAATTCCATTGAAAACAGTAAACAATATTTATACATACTAATATTTATTTTACTTATTGTTACAGATCGGAGCCCTCAAAGGATATTACCTTTTTTCACACCACAAAGTTCACAAAAGATCGACAGAACCCAGTTACGAGCATCACGACAAGTTGATCCACGAGCCTGAGGTAAATATGAATATAATATGTACTAAGAATGGGGAACGAAGTGTGTTACCATAAGGTTCCCTCTGCCTATACTTCCGTGTGCGGTATACAGCGTGAAGCTGATTTTTGATTTAACATGTACTATATTAAAGTTTCACCTTAATAATCCACCACTCCACGCAATTTTGTAATATTTACTCGCTGTAAACCCTGCTAAACGGGATAAAGCGTGAACTTAAAGGGCTAAAATGGAAAATTCATATAAGCATCTTTTTTATGCTACATCCCGCATATGGCAGGCATTTAGACACTCCGTTCCCTACATTACATCTATTTTTTGAGACATTGGGCATAGGTTGGCGGAGTATAACACCGCTGTATTTTATCAGAATCGTTAAAAGGAATTATGCAAAAATAATAAATCGTTTCTATATTATATTTCAATTATTTTTTGTTTCTTGAGTGTGATCCTCAAACATAAAAAAACATGAGAATGTTATCTTAAAATGTTAGTCGTAAATTTTAAGAAATATTACGAATATGTATACCGTGTGGTGTTCCATCCTGGCTACCTCGCTAGGAAGAAAGCCATAAGCTAAAAAAAGTACATTGAGGTACATTGATTGAGTGAGGCCGGTCGTGGCGCAGCGGCATGAGGTGTGACTGCAAAACCGACTGGTCGTGGGTTCGATCCCCACTCGAGGAGATGAAATATTTACTTAAATTTATATTTCCATTTCTTCGCTCTGGTGTCGAGGTTAAGCGCGGCGTTGAGTTCTGCCACTCAACACGCAATGCCTCCAGAATTCGGCAGAAAGTGGGGAACGGAGTGTCTTAACACTAGGTTCCCTCTGCCTACCCTGCTGTGTGCGGGATACAGCGTGAAGCTAATTTATTTATTTATTTATTTATAAACATTTGAACGTAGCGGGACCCGAACCCGCGCCTCCTGGAAACCGACCAGGAAGGAGCATTAGACCGGATTTGAACGTGCTACTCTAGGATACTTTTAAGCGCATATTATATTCTATGAGAATGATTTCTATGAGATTGGCATAAATGAATGGTATAAAGGGACAAGGAGCAAGTTAAGAAACTAAAAACTTACTCGTGAACTGAATGAAAGTTATAAAATATTTTCATTGAACAACTTTATTTCATCACTTTTTAACATTTATTATAATATAATATTATTTAAAATTAAAATTTTAACTTAAATATTTCACATTAATTTTTAAATATTTTTAATATAAATCTCTACTTTAAGCCATATAAATATAAATATATATATTTCTATATCAAAATGAGGACATATCTCGTGAGATGTACGGTATGAGACAAAAACATGACGGAATGAGGGTAGAGCTATTTGAAATGACAAAAAGATTAAACGTGGCAGGAAATTTTATTAGAATTTAAAAGGGTTAAGCGTAATAGGTTCATTATTTGGCTTCTTTTCTTTTTGAACGAATTTTATATAGTAAAAGAGGATTTCTTTTAGAAGTTTGCAAGTATTTGTCAGTATAATTGGTTTAATTGTATAAGTATTAACAAAGTTGAGAGCATGATAGGTTGTGGGTGGGTTCGATTCCCACTAGAGAAAATTAAATATTTAATATTTTCTTTTCCTCGCTCTGGTAACGAGGCAAAACGTGTCGTTGTGTTCCGCCACTCAACATGCAATGCCTTCGGAATTCAGAAGAAAGTAGTAAAGAAAGTGTCTTAATGGGAGTGTCGTAACACTAGGTTCCCAGCTTTTTCTACCAAAAAAAAACAAATCTACCTTAAATTTCATCTGTTTAAAAGCAGTTCTTCTGTTTTCGCCATGTATTAATTACGATATTGAAACATTATCATGCCAAAATTTAAAAACAGACTGTAAGGCTCAAATTTTCCCATCTATCTCATCTCTTTGAGCAACGAATCTACAAAAAAAAACGAAACAAAAGCATATCGACTAATTAATTAACACCGTACCAATATCATTTATGCCATCCAAACTAATTCCATTTCGGCCATCATTATCACAGCGTTTATCTCTGTGGGGCATATCGCAAAAGTTATTACTTAGTCAGATTTGGATTATCGTGCGGCGTTCGCTTTGACACGACAACACACCGGCTAAAATAACAGAGTGTAATCTGGCAGTATATCAAATTGCAATGGGGCATAGCTTAGTGTTAGCGAGATATTTGATAGCGGTAATAGCTGGTGCCTAATTGATGCGTGTTTGTGTGGCACGTCAGTCTGTCACGTTGATTATAGCGATCGTGCGTGGCGTGCTCGTTTTGTGGGTGAACGGTGGTATTGGGTTCTTTTTTGGGTTTTAAATGTTGATATAGTAATGTAAAGTGTATTTTGTAAGATTATTATTTGTCTTTTACTTACCTAGCGGGGTTGAGCTCCGCCACTCAACACGCAATGCCTCCAGAAGTCGGCGGAAAGTGGGGAACGGAGTGTCTTAACATCAGGTTCCCTCTGCCTATCCCGCTGTGTGCGGGATTTATTTTATTTTACTTACCTAAGTAGTACGTTAGTTAAAGATTAAGATAGTTGGTAATTAGTACAAATTAGTTGGATTACAACATAATTTGAAAGCTTATTATATTTTCTCACTCGAGGTTAATGAAATATTTAATTTATAATTTCCTTGTTCTGGTAACGAGGCCAAGCGCGGCGTTGTGTTCTGGCACTCTCTATGTAATATAGCGAAAATTGAAATTCGAAAACTCGAAACGAAATATTGTTTTTCCGTAATCCATTTCCTTCTGTTGGGAATCGAATCCACATCCATCGGTTACAGTACAATACGAATTGCAGTATTACGTAATCATACAAATTTACATACGTATCAAACGCTGTGCTAATATTTAACTTTGTGCAAGCAGCACACACGAGAGCGCCGCGATCTCATCATTGCTCATATAGTATTGATCTGCTTAATAATCTCTAGATATTCTACGAGCTGCCACTCAATCAGCGATCGCGAATGTAGTATATAGGCTTACGTAAAATTATCCACAATTTAATAGCTTTTGTTCGGTTCATTGAAGTTATGGTTGCAGATTGTGGTTGTGGGTTATCGGTACTTTGGTGTTTTTTTAGGTTTACGCTATATCCCAATACCTAAATAGCAAGGTAACTTGAACTTTGGAACCTAATGTTAAGAAACTCTAATTCCGTTAAGGCAAATGGTGCGGTGCCTCGTACCAGAGCAAAGAAATTAAATAAATACAATATTTCATTTCCTTAAGTGGGAATCGAACCCATAACCTTGAGTTGAGCTTACACTTTTGTGCCGCTGCGCCAAGAAGGCCTCATATTCCACATCACTCATTAAAATAAGTTCATAACAATACAACCTTAGGAGAAAGGAATATTTAAATTATTTGCGATTTCCCGCTATGGTAGACAAAACACGATGTTGAGTTTCTCAACTAAAACAAACAATGACAATTGAGCGGAGAGTGGGAAACGATGTGTATAGTGGAATAAATTAAAAATAAACCTCCTTTTTGTCTATCTTAATTAAATTATAAAATGGAAATGTTTGCTTGAATGATTTTGTTGCATAATCCATCAAGCCATCCTTAGACTGTTTGTCTTAGACTGAAGCCGCAGTTAAAACTAGTTTAGTTTTTTTCTTTTGGCAGAGTAGGCAGAGGGAACCCGGGAATATTAAGACACTTCCGTACCCCATTTTCCATCGAATTCTGGAGGCATTGCATGTTGAGTGGCAGAACTCAACGCTGCGCTAGCCGCCGCGCAAGAAATGAAAATTTGAAATGTTCCATTTCCTCAAATGGGACTCGAACCCACAACCTTTCGCGTTTACATTCACACTCTTGTGTCCATTCACCACCACTGGTCGGAAGATGTATGTAATATAAAAGAAATTCTTATAATAAACAGTATCACAAAGCAACTTGTTTTCTTACAGCATATTTCAATATTCTCTGCAGTTTTCCCATTTGGTTGCCTAACGATAGTATGTATGAGGTATTCGGAATAGTAATTCGCAGATCTATATGATAGACTACCAAAGGCAAGTCCCTATTTCGACTCCTTTGATCATGTAAATAGAATATTGTGATTGTGATATCGATCACCAGTTTATACGTTTGCTTTGAAGCGGTGAAGTAAATTGGTACTTAGAAACAAACTTCTGTCTGTAAATACTTTTCTTATTGTTCTCACTCATTATTTATTTGCTGCTGGAATATTGATTTGATATAACAAATTGTAATGTTCAGAGATATAGATGAAAGAATTTGACGTATGTTAAATAATCTAAGTAATCTAGATACGAGTAGGTGTAAATATATCAGACAGACAAAAATAGCACAATATTTAGATATTTCTTTAAGGAAATAAAAAAAAAAAAGATTTATTATGTATTGTCATGATACCTTTTAGACACAATTTTATATTACAAATAACTACTATATTAAAACAAATAAAATAAATCAGCTTCACGCTGTATCCTGCACACATCAGGGTAGGCAGAGGGAACCTAGTGTTAAGACACTCCGTTCTCCACTTTCTGCCGAATTCTGGAGGCATTGAGTGACAGAACTCAACCCCGCGCTTAGCCTCGACACCAGAGCGAAGAAATGAAAATATAAATTTAAGTAAATATTTCATCTCCTCGAGTGGGGATCGAACCCACAACCAGTCGGTTTTACAGTCACACTTCGTGCCGCTGCGCCACGACTGGCCTCTACTATATTATTATACATATATCGATTATATTAGACACTTGATGCATGCCGGCATTTGTCGCTTAAGTGGACGCTAATCGTGTTTGTAACTCAATATCTTTAACTGATTGACGAATTGATAGTACGATACAATGGAGAAGACTTCGCCGGCTAAGTTATTATGCATACAGCCTATTACCTATGCCTAATCTGCTGGGTTAGTTATTACGACAGTGTCCTTAATTATAGTCTGTGTATCTATTTTATCTCTTTTTATGTTTTCTTTTTTTTCCTCAGCGTTAAGCTCTGTCACTTTATACAGGATATCTTTTGCGAGCTTAAAAATAGGCTTCAAATCTTCTACTTCCATAATCTGAAACAGTTTTATAACATAAAATAGAAATAATATATTCACTCGAACAACATTTAAATCATCGCTGCTCGATGAATTCAAAATAAATGAAGAGTAAGAAAGTATATCTAGTGAACTCAACTTCTGACCTAACTCCATTGTTGCACTATGAAACTTCGATACAATACGTCTTGAACTTGAACAGTTAAACGCGTACAACTTTTTATTGTAAATAAAATGTTAAATATATTAAAACTTCTAAGGCGATCCAAGGAATTGCATTTCTGTTATAAAGATTTATAATGTTTGTATTGGAAATTTTATTTGTTATGAGAATAATATTTTTTCTTACAATTTACTCGACTTGCGATTTTATTTGCTTTTCTTCTTTTTTTATTTGTATTAGATTCTGCGATCTTTTAGTTACTGGAAGTTGTCATTCATATTTATAATGTTTCTAATTCATGATAATTTAAACTTGTTTTTTTGTTATGCCCTTGTAAAAACGTAGCAGCTTCACACTTTTTCCGTAAAGCAGAGTAGACAGAGTCCAATTATTAAGTTAAGTGGCGGAACTCAAAGTAGTGCTTTGTTTACTAGGATCCATTGATATACATAAATATTTAATTTTCTTAGTCTTGGTATCTCATATTTTTGATTTTACCTAATTCCTGTAGTTAAAAAACCGATGTACCAAAGTGTGTCTGTATATCTTGCAGATTTAATTTAAATTGATTGACCATTTTCAAACTGACCGCTCTCCATCTACTTACTGCCTTGTCTAAATAAAAAACTAAGTAAAAATCGAAACAAAGGTATCCACGTGAGTTATACGGCCGTCCCAAGTACTCTCTAAGAGTTAATAAAAAACCAGGGCGTGGCACTCCTACCTTCCATGTTGATCAGCACCCTACATAATAAACAGCCCTCTATCTGCTCTTTTATGCCGCAAGTAGCTTCATAATAAAGTAGTTCCTGACCTGGTATTTTAATTTTCATCGTTTTTTAATGTGAATAAGATTGACTGTAGCTACCATACAGAATTGGAGATGGATTAAAGGAAAATAAATAAATCATTATTAATTAGAACTTTGTTCCTGATTATGACTGACTGAAGGCTCATTTATCTTCCACCTATATTTTGGTGACGACCAACACCTGTTCTATATGTAAAAACCGAGGACATTTACTATTTTATATCGATGGAAAAAAATTAAGTTAACATCTCTATTTTATTAACTCAATCAAATAATTGTGTTATTGGCCAATGCCTTGGGACAAAGGATTCCTTAATAATTCTACTATTTGTTTACTCCAACAAGAAAGGTCTGAACGTACGGTATGACTTTTTTTGCGTAAATCTGTTTAAACCCTTTCGGACTCGCCACAGGACCTTCGCTTTATTAGTTTAGGACCCTATTACGTTACGGTGTATAAGCACAAAGAGGCTTTATTAAACCTCATACGTGTCTGCTCGTTTTTACCAACGGCCTAGAGGGCAAAGTGTTGGACTATTTGTTGCCATGACAATATAAGTTTATTTTGGGATATGTATATACATATTTTATGATGTACATCATATTTACTGTTTAAAATTGTATTAAAAAATATTAAAAACATATTTAAAAAATATTTTTTTATATTAGGTGCCGGCAAAGTAAAGGTTCAATAGATTTTTGAAATGTGATCTTGACAAGATTTCGTTGTACACAAAACCTTTTAAGCAAGTTTGGATATTATCACACAATACAGCCTCTTATTAGATAGAAAAGGAAATAAGTTAGTGTGAGATGTGAAAACATAAAATGAAAATAATAATTTATGAGGTTGTGGTTTCTATCCCCACTCGAAAAAATGACATATTTTTTTTACCCTTTTAAAGTGTTATTCCACTCTTAAGAATTAATAGTAGCCTCTCTTGCCAAATGATAATCCTAAGCAATTGTCTGTGGGTAGCCGAAATTTATAAAATACACCCAATACAGAGATGTATTGGGCGTATTTTATAAATTTCGGCCCAATACAGAGATGTACGTAAACAACATAAATGTAACAATCAAGTTGTAACAAGCGTATAAAAATTTTGAGGTAACTTGATGAGAACGCGTGGCTCTTCATTTCTTCGCTCTATTGCGGGATAAAGCGCGGCATTGAGTTTCGCTACTCAACTCAAAATCCTAGAATTCGGTAGAAAATGGAAAGCTGAACTAAACATTAGACTCCTTCTGTCTACCCCGCTACATACGGAATAAAGCGTGAAGCAAAAAATATATAAATATTCTACCAAAAAGTCAATCGCGCCTCGCACCCGTGCGAAAAAAATTCAAAATGATAAACTTAGTTAGATTTCGTCGAGACAACTATGTCAGTGTATTTGCACAGCTGAACGTATGCGTGCTAACAAGCGCCGTTAAAACAATACGGGGGCGGGTGTTTGTTCGCAAAAAGTGATTCTATCCGGGTGGGGATTTGGAAAATATTTTCTGCTGGTGGATATCGTTAGGACGTTGCCAGTGATATTTTTCTTTGTTACTTACGTATTTTTCCACCGTGTGTGTGTTATTCGATTTCTGGTAAGGAGAAATGTAGATTTTTGACGTCTTATTTTTGTATGTATGTATATATGTGAGAATTCTGTTTTTTTTACGTATTTGGATCGGTCTTGGATGATGGCTGATTATGTAGAAGTTTGGTTTTGATAAGATGCCCGTATGTAATACTTTATATATGGTTTGAGGCTGTCATGGCGTAACGGTACTGCGTGTGAGTGTAAACACAAAGGTTGTGGGATTCGATTCCCACTAAGGCTAATTAATTATTTTATTTCCTTGCTCTGGTATAAAGACAAAGCGCGGGATTAAGTTCTACCACTTAAGAAGTCAGTGAAAAGTGGGGAGCGGAGTGTCTTAACACTCAGCTCCCTCTGCCTATCCTGCTGCGTGAAGCTGCAATAAATATATTAGGTAATACAGTAGCTATTATTATTTACGTATTAAATAAAGTGACGCTCGAAGATTCTTCTATTAGGCTTATCGAGTTCATAATGGGACATAAAAATAGAAATCACGATGTATTTTTAGTGGTTATCTAGGTAATTTACTTTTAAAATTAAAAACGGTAAATAAAGCATGTTACATGAATATTTTCGAAAACATTTCGCAAAATGAAGTGGTTTAATGTATCAAAGAGATGTTTGAGAAGCACGAGCAGATGAAACCGAGCAGTGTGGTCGCCCTCTAGTTTTTATTCGATTACAGTATAAACTAACATGATATAGTTGCTAATGAATGTTTATATTATATTTTTAGGGTTCCGTACCTTTTAAGGAAAAAAGGAACCCTTACATCAATTTGTTGTCCGTCAGTCTCTATCTGTCTGTCTGTCAAGAGCCTTTATCTCATCCCCCATCCCATCTCAGGAACGCTTAAAATTCAAATCATAAACGCAAATCTTTTAGTTCCTTGATTTCCTGACAAAATCGTATTTCTACATTTACATAAAACAAAGATATGGCCCTTTATATCGCAAAATACGCGTATTTCGACATTATAAAGGAAATCAAAAATAATAGAACTTCCAGTTGACTTAGAATTATGAAACTTGGCAGCTTATATCTACAGGTAGTATTAGTTCAAAAATCAAAAATCTGAAAACTATACATTTGTTATTAAATTCTAAAAAAAATAGGCTTAAAAAGGAACCAAAATTTGATATTAAAGCCACTAGTTCAAGTGAGGTATCAGATGAAAGAGTTCTGGCTAAGCTGAGCTGGATATTCAGAAAAGCTCAAGATTTTTATACAGAACCCTCGGCGGGCGAGCCGGACTCGCTCTTGTCTGATTTTTTTCTACAAATATACATTTCGTTTAGCTATAGACTAAATTGAATTTATTTAATTTTTAAAGCTTCCCTTGAGATTGTTTGCTTTTTGAGATGAATGCGATACAGGGACTGCGCTTGCAAGGACACAAAAATGTACACTAATGTTCTTAGTGATTTTTCTCCTTCCCGTAGAAATTTCAAGAAATTCCTTCGCAGTGCTCCCTACACTCTTTTTTATAGATAAGCTACATACTTTTCAGCTTCCGAATTCTGAATAGAGATGGATTTTACTTTAGCTTATCCTGTATTGAAATATAAATTAATTGATGAAAGAATTTGTAATGGTACTTTAGAATCGGGTTAATATATATAATAAGTTAAGCTAAGAGGCCAGTCGTGGTGTAGGAGTACAAACGTGTGCCTGTGAACGCTACAAGTTTTGGGTTCGATTGCCACTCGAGGTAATGAAATATTTAATATTTTTATTTCTTTGCCCTGGTGTCGAAGCAAAGCGCGGCGTTGAGTTCTGCCACATCAACACATATTGACTCTAGAATTTAGTGGAAAATGGATAACGTAGTGTCTTAACTCTGGATTCGCTCTGCCTAACTCGTACGTGACTGAAATCATATAAAATAATAAATTTTTAAATTAAATGTCAATATTTACTTTGTATGTTCTATAGAATATACAAGTTCGCAACGTTATATTTAATTTAATACATACAATAGATAACGAACTGCAGCGGGGACGGGAAATATAACGATGCAGCGAGGTTTTTATTCAATTACAGTGGCGCAAGACAAATAGTGTCTTTGTACGGACGCTCTACGCGATTATGGTCTATGGCTCTGTCTGCCAATTAAAATTGGACTTTTTTTTGTGCTTTATATTTAAGGTATATTGTGTTGTATATGTATAATTTTATATTATTCTATACTGATGTTATACAGTACCAGGGTTTGTTTGGTTTAATGCGCTAATCTCAGGAACTAACTGGTTCAAGTTGTTTTTTTTGTCTAAGAAAGACGGGCGAAATAGCTGTAAGCTATATGATATCATAATAAGTTCTTTAATTTTCACGATTATTACACATTTTAAATGAAACTATTTTAACCGGATTAATCGCGTATATTTTATACATTTTTGGAAACCCGACGTTTCGAACACTTTGCAGTAGTCCGTGGTCACGGGTAGACTGAGGTGGCATTCGTCTGTCAGTTGACATAATTATTATATCAAACTACCGCCAACGATTTCTTAATTGCCTCGCGTACTGCCCTGGATACCTGCAGAATGAACTGATAGTATCTTGCCCTCTGGTATGGTGGGTTTAACTTCAATGATTTTATAAGTGGGTCCCAGGTAGTAAAAAGTTTCCGATTTCCGACGCGATTAATCCGTTTAAAATTGTTTCATTTAAAATATATGGTATCATATGGATCATTTAAAAAAAAATACAACTAAATCAGAATTATCTTAGAAATTATCATACACAATAGTAATTTCCACCTGACTTGCTTTACATATTATTATCAGACAAATATAATAATAATAAATGTATTTTGAACTATTTTATCACGTATAATTTAAGTATACGAGATACATTTTTAGGCGATAAAAAGTCGGCGTTTCAAAACCCTTAACGGTATTCCGTAGTCTCGTAGGTAGGCTCAACGTCAAACTCACCCGTCAAAGTGTACCTGTTACGTTCGCCGTTATTATATATATTAAACGAATCTACCAGTCGTGGCGCAGCGGCACAAAGTGTGCCTGTAAAAGTGATTGGTTGTGGGTTCGATCCCCACTCGAGAAATTAAATGTATATTTCTTCGCTCCGATTTCGAGGAAAGCGGATTCGGCGTTGATTCCCGCCATTCAATACGCGATGCGGAAAGTGGGGAAAGAAATGTCTTAACAATTGGTGAAGCTCACGTGAAGCGGATTTATTAGGTTTTTATTTATTTATTTTGATTTATTATTTATATTTATAATTTTATTATATATTATAACTGAAACTATTCAACATGAAACTATTTAACCAGATTAATCTAATCTGTTTAAATAGTTTCATTTGAAATATTCTTTTGGTAGTTTAATAACGGTAATTATCTTATGTCACAAAATCGTTTAAAATAATTTTATTTGAAATATGTATATGATATATATTTTCAAGTTTTTGTCGCAGTGGAACTATTCTCCGCATTGTGAAGACAAAGTAGCAACATTAGGTTCACCTTCTCAACATACAGTTTTCAGAATTTCGGCAAAAAAAATAATAACGGAATTTCTTGCCACCAAAACAGTGAATCTATGAACTTTTGGCTATGAGATCAAATTTTGCACAAAGAGTATGCAGAATATTTGAAATTTTGCAAATGTTACCCTAATTTGGTCTACCACTAGACAAAGGTGCTAGCAACAAAGTTATAACAACATAGAAGTTTGGCTGTAGCGAAATGTGAACGTACAGCTTAATTGAGTAGGGCCCTTAAACGAGGGGCTCGTGGAGGTGTGTCAAATCTTGGCATGTCTGTAGTTTCGTATGATTAGATTTTTTGAGAATTGTGCGATATTTTATCGTATTCTATTTAAATAGGCAAAAATTTATAAATAAAATAAAAAAAATGAAATCGGCGAAGTCCGAATCGGATTAGCTATGAATACGGCAAAATAAATGACGTTTGTTGTAAAGAGCTTATCAGTTTTATACTTTGACTCAATTTAAATTAAATGTTGAAATTGGTATCACGAACACCCATTATTATTTTAATAGACAGAGAGAAAGCTAATAGTAAAACAATAGGGCTAGGCTTTCGTTATTTTATAAGGCCTGAAAGCTTAAAACGATGCTAATGGACAACGTCATTTCTAATATTATTCCCAAAAAAATATATATAAAAAATAAAGCTTTATAATTTAATGAGAGTTAAATACTATTTTTTGCTCCTTAGTTAACCTTAATTTAACTACCAAATCAACCGCCACCCAAACTCCGTATACCCTGATACTATATCGGCTCTTGGGTGATAATATATTAAAATAAAAAAAAACTTCTTTTTGGGATGAAGTGAAAATTTTCTACTTTATGTTTAACTTATTATTCGGTAACGAACTACGCCGAGTGTTGCGGTGAAGTTTTTATTAAGTTACCCCGGCACAAGACAAATAATGTCTCGGTCAGTCGCTCAGACATGCATTTGCGGTGCTCCTCGTACTTGCCATTTTATGCTTAAAAAGAGTTTTCTAAATGAAAATATAAAATTTTGTAGTATTAGTCGAAACAAATAGGTCGAAAATAGGTGCACTGGTTAAATGGTATGAAGAAAACGATATAATTTGTATTGATCAAGTGTGTAGGCTCTTTGTATAATGCTAAATTATCTTTATTATATTCTTCTTCTTTTTCTATATTGAGGCCAGTTGTGGCGCAGCGGCACGAAGTGTGACTGTAAAACCGACTGGTTGTGGGTTCGATCCCCACTCGAGGAGATGAAATATTTACATAAATTAATATTTCCATTTCTTCGCTATGGTGTCGAGGTTGAGCGCGGCATTGAGTTCTGCCACTCAACACGCAATGCCTCCAGAATTCGGCAGAAAGTGGGGAACGCAGTGTCTTAACACTAGAATCCCTCTGTCTACCCTGCTGTGTGCGGGATACAGCGTGAAGCTGATTTTTTTTTTATTTCTTCTATTATTTCTTATTCTATTCATCTTGTGTTTTATCATTACCTTTATTAACAGAAAATATGTATATACGAGTACAGCAAAAAAAATGTAAAGCTAATTTTCTTCACGCTTTTTACCCACAATTTGCGTTTAACAAAGACATTATATTATAATTTGAATATAAATAGGTCATCAGATAATAATTATTTGCCTTTTCAACGTATTGTATTCCTTCAAAACGTTGAAAAGGCAAGAAATTACCCTATTGTGGTGGTACTCGCGAGAGCAATGTAGTACGGACGAGCGCGGTCATTCTCATGTTAATACGAGGTTATTCTCTATATAGCTTCCTCTTCAATAGATTATAATGGAAAAGGCGTGTGGTTTGGGCGTATTGTTGGGCTATTCTTTGGAATATATTCTTAATTCAAATTTCTTGATGGCGACTATATTGACGAATATTTTGGACACGCACTTGTGTGAATATAATAAGAACAAATTTTACATTAGGTATATATGGACAAATAATCCTGTTTCACTAAAAACAAAATGATTTACGTAATCTACTAAATTATCTTTGACATAATTTGCGCTATTTTGTGTAATTTCCAGTGAATCAGAGGAAACTGGCATCTAAAATTGCCTTGTCTAAACAGAGGATGTCTTGTTTGCTACGCTTTGGGCGCTAAGAATTGGCCCATTGTTCACTGGCACCGCACCGCACGTACCAACTCGAATGCTGTTAAAATTTCATTGTGAATGTAGATTTTATTTTCTTTCAGAATTTGTGGGATCTCTCCATCTTTTTCTTAAATACACTGATATTTAATATCTTAAGAATAAAATAAAATAAATCTGCTTCACGCTGTATCCCGCATACAGAAGGGTAGGCAGAGGGAACTTGGTGTTAAGACACTTCGTTCCTCACTTTCCGCCTGTCTTAAGAATATTTTATTAAATTAGTTAATATATGTTTATATTGTATTTAGGTGCTAACAATTAATGATTTAATAACTGTACTTTTTGTTTAGGTAAAATGGTTCGAACAGCAACGAGAAAAAAGAAGAATCAAAAGGGATTATAATCCCTATGAGGGATCTCTATGGTCGCAGATTCAACGACGACTGCCTTCTCATCGTACAAGGCACAGGGCTATCAATCCTTCACCCTTCTTTCCGGACCCTTTGTATAAGGAGCAATGGTACTTGGTAAGTGAAATTAGACCTATTTTTAAAGTGAAATTAAATTGAATTTAAACAGTCGTTTTGGTAACTATTTTATGTTTAATTTGTAAAAAAAGAACATTAAATATGTGACTGACTACATACGTATGTATGTATATTATAATTTCTTTATTCTAACAGAATGGTGGTGCAAAAGATGGGCTTGATATGAATGTATCTCCAGCATGGCAAAAAGGTTATACGGGTAAAGGAGTAGTAGTATCTATTCTTGATGATGGTATACAAACAAATCATCCTGACCTTGCTCAAAATTATGTAAGTAGAGAAAATATTAATACGAAAATAATAATAATAATAAAATATTAATAATATTAATATTTATGCTTAATGCGAATATATAATTAAAATATATTTTTATTTATTAAAATTGATTTTGTTTTTCTGTCATAGGATGCTCTTGCCTCTTACGATATAAATGGAAACGATGATGATCCAATGCCTCAAGATAATGGTGATAATAAACATGGTACACGGTGTGCCGGTGAGGTAGCAGCAGTTGCTTATAATCAATACTGCGGAGTCGGTATCGCATATAATGCTAGTATAGGAGGAGTTAGAATGCTAGATGGCATCGTCAACGATGCTGTTGAAGCTAGAGCATTGGGATTAAATCCCGATCATATAGATATTTATAGCGCTTCTTGGGGTCCGGAGGATGATGGCAAAACTGTAGATGGTCCAGGACCACTAGCCAGGAGGTAAGTATTTTTCCATACCTATTAAATGTCATTTTGGAATTTTATTGTTTCATGTATGTCTAATATTAAAACAAATTATTGCTTTTAGGGCATTTATCTACGGTGTAACAAGTGGTAGACGAGGCAAGGGTAGTATATTTGTTTGGGCATCAGGGAATGGTGGAAGACACACTGACTCCTGTAATTGTGATGGATATACAAATAGTATATTTACATTATCAATATCTAGCGCCACGCAGGGCGGATATAAGCCATGGTATTTAGAAGAGTGTTCTTCTACTTTAGCTTCAACTTACAGTTCTGGAACACCAGGACATGATAAGAGTGTTGCCACAGTTGATATGGATGGCAGATTAAGAGCTGACCACATCTGTACAGTAGAGCATACTGGAACTTCAGCGTCTGCTCCACTAGCCGCTGGAATTTGCGCACTTGCTTTAGAAGCTAATCCAGATTTGACCTGGAGAGATATGCAATATTTAGTGGTTTTAACCTCAAGGTCACAACCACTAGAAAAGGAAACTGGGTGGATTGTTAATGGCGTTAAGAGAAAAGTCAGTCATAAATTTGGTTATGGTTTGATGGATGCTAGTGAAATGGTTAATTTAGCTGAACAATGGGTGTCTGTTCCTCCTCAACATATATGTAAATCACAAGAAATTAATGAAGATAAACCTATAGATTCTTCGTACGGGTATACTTTAAGTGTTCATATGGACGTGAACGGATGTAGTGGTACAGTAAATGAAGTACGCTATCTTGAGCATGTTCAATGTAAGATATCACTAAGATTTTTCCCTCGAGGAAATTTACGTATTTTACTCACTTCGCCAATGGGCACGACATCGTCATTATTATTTGAAAGACCTCGTGATATCATGAGTTCTAACTTCGATGACTGGCCATTCTTAAGTGTTCATTTCTGGGGTGAAAGAGCAGAAGGAAGATGGAGTTTACAAATCGTAAACGCCGGTAATAGACATGTAAACCAACCAGGAATCCTCAAAAAATGGCAATTAATTTTCTACGGTACAGCAACCGATCCTGTAAGATTGCGCTCTAAAAAGCCTTCAGGAGTGGCACCGCCATATGCATTCCCCACCGCCGCTGACGGCTATGATGTCGGGGATTCTTTTTACAATACTGACTCGTTTAACAGTTACCAAAACTTTCCTTTATTTGCCGCCGGCTCAAATCCGGAAAAGGCAGTAGCAAGTCTCGATGGACATAACATTCCCTCGCCGCATGGGGAAAATGTCCTCGCCGATAGTAATGATAAACGCGTCATGCATGAATGTGATCCCGAGTGCGACCCTCAAGGATGCTATGGAAAAGGACCAACTCAATGTATCGCCTGCAAGAATTACAGATTAGACGACGCCTGTGTATCTCGGTGTCCGCCCCGAAGTTACGCGAATCAGGGTGGCGTTTGTTTTCCGTGCCACGAGTCTTGTGAGACGTGTGTTGGGCCCGGACAGGACTCGTGCTTGACCTGTGCGCCTGCGCACTTATTAGTAGCAGATTTAGGGCTATGCTTACAACAATGCCCTGATGGATATTGGGAAGATACTGAAGCGTCAACTTGTAGGCCTTGTGCAGCACATTGCTCCACTTGCTCTGAACGTGATTTGTGTACTTCTTGCGAACATCACTTAGTTCTTTACAATGGAACCTGTTCAGCCTCCTGTCCGCCGTCGACATATGAAACAGATGATTATACATGCGCCATATGCGATACATCCTGTGACACTTGCTTCGGTTCAGAATCAACTCAGTGTCTATCTTGTCATCCATCTAACTACGTTCTCGACGGCCGTTGCGTAAATGTTTGCCCAAATGGATATTATCCAGACAAGAAGAGGAAAGAATGCATGAAGTGAGTGACAAATATACTGTAAATGTATACATATTTTTGTAGAATTTTTTTGTACTTTACATTTAATACTTACACGTTATTTAAATGAAATCTTTGCATGAATTTAAAATAATATGATAATTTAAACAATTAGAAAACAATTTCAAATATATAATTTTATTGAATCATTGTAACATTTTAGGTGTTCAGTTGGTTGTGCGACATGTCTAACCTCGTTTTGCCTGACTTGTAATTCGAATTGGGAACTAAATAAGAAGGGTAAATGCATAGTCGTCGGTAGCGATCGCTGTGCCAACGGCGAATTTTCTGATGGAGGACAGTGCAGTCCTTGTCATGGCGACTGTGAGTCTTGCTTCGGTGAAAATGCGGAGAGCTGCCTAACTTGCCCTTCGCCGAATTTACTGCAAAATCATAAGTGAGTATTGGTTATAAATGTATTTTTATTTTATTAAAAATAGTCGTAATACTATGCTTTTTATGTTTTACAAATCCTAGTTTTAAATCATCTTTTAAAGTTTCTTTTGAATATAAAATATTTTAAATTTAAGCTTTGTTTGCTTTGTTTAGATTTCGATAAAAAAATTTTTTTTATTACTACTCCATTCCCTCGAGTGGACATCGAATCTACAGCCGTCGCATTTACAATTACAAACTTGTGCCCCTGCACCACGACGGTCTCAAATTAAATATCTCTTACATTAAAAGTTCCACATTTATTAATAAATAATTATTTAATTTTTATTATATTTTTTTATATTTATACTTAATTGACATTTAAGTTTAAAGAATAAATTTATAAAATTCAGTTTTATCTTTTATAAATTGAAACATTCGCGTTAAGTAAACATCTTAAGCTATCAACTTTTTAATCAACACTTTGTTAGTAAAGTGTGAAATATAAAAATATATTAAACTCATTAAGTGAAAATCACCCAGTCTAAGTAAAATGCAACGAAGCTACTTACGATCGTTTCTGTAATCTTATACGCTGATACTATGTTACGTCGACCTTAATAACTACTTGGATGCTATGTTTAGAGTAGATTATTTTCTCATTATACGTATGTTGGTACATATAAAGTGAGGAACGGAGTGTCTTGACACTAGATTTCTTCTGTTTGTCCTGTTGTAGCCAAGATATAGTGTGAAGCAAATGGAAAAAAATGATCTTCCCGCTGTATTCAGCACATTGCAGGGTGGAGGGACCCTTGGAACCAAGTGTTAAGACATTCTGTTTCTACTTTTCGCCAAATTCTGGAGGCTTTATGTGTTGTGTGGCGCAACTCAACGCCGTGCTTTGCCTAATTGCTAGATAAATTTCATTTCCTCGAGTGTGAATAGAACCTGTGGCGTTTACATTCGCAGGCGCGTGCCCCTGCACCGCGACTGGCTTCGATAGGAACTCTGTTGAGAGTCGATTATTTTCTCATTATGTATACTTATGACCCAATAAATACTTTGTGTTGACATTCCCCATTTATAATATGTTACGTAAATAAGACATTTATTAGGAGAATATTATTAAACTATTAAACTATTTTTTGACTATTCTATCGTGACACACATTCTAATGTAAACACGATATTCTTGGGTTCGATCCCTTGAAATAAAATGTTTTCATTTCCTCGCTGTGGCAATAAGGCAAAGCGCAGCGTTGAGCTCCGTTCCGCTCGGCAACAAGCGTTTTATTTAACATTTTAACCTACCTTGCTTTATATGAGAAAGCCAAAAAGGAATATTAAATAATATTTTTTATTATTTCTGAGACCCTCGTAGCGCAGGGGCACAAGTGAGCTATTGTAAACGCGACGATTGAGTGTTCGAATCCTACTCGGGGAAATGAAATATTATTATTTAATCATATTTTCATTTCTTCGCTCTGGTAACAAAAATTCCGCCACTCAACATGCAATGCCTCGACAATTCGGCGGCAAGTGGTGTGTTCCCCACTGTCTTAACATTAGGTTCCCTATGACTACCCTGCTAATATATGCGGGATACAGCGTGAAGCGTGAAAATATATTAATTATTAAATGATAATCTTCCTTTCTAGATGTGTAACGGAATGCACTCGCGGCTACTACGCCGAGGCGGGCCGGTGCACTCGCTGTATGCACGGCTGTGCGGATTGCGCGTCTCGTTTGAATTGCACCTCCTGCACAGGTTCCTTGAGGCTGCAGTCTGGTGCCTGTAGGACTGTGTGTGCTGATGGGTATGTTTATTTGTGTTTGTGTGTTTATACGTTGTGTTTTTCCTTTAGAGTATGTAGATTTTGTGTTTTTTTCTTTAGAGAATGTAGTTTTTTTCTTTAGAGATTTTATGGTTGAATGACGGGTCATTTTTATCACGTAGCGTGTGACTAATGTCGATTTAAGTTTAACAATTGAAGTAAAGTAAAGAAATAATGACTACTTGAACTTATAGTCTTAACAATTGCAAACTTACCGCCAATTTTTTTTTTGCTACATTGCGTGTGGATTGACAGAACTCAACGCCGCGCTGTGCCTCGGCACCAGAGCGAGGAAATAAATATATTAAATATTATATTTCCTTGATTGTGAATCGAACTCGCAACCTGCTGCATTAACAGTCGCACGCTAGTGCCACTGCGCCACGACTGGCCTAAAAGCTGGGCTGGATGTCCACACCATTTAAATACAGAAGACACCACATGCAGCTACATAAATTTAATAAAATCCCGTATGATTTTAATTCTATTACATACAATTTAGCATTTTGAATAGAATATTTGGTATGCTTTAATAAAACATTTTTATGTAACCGCAACTAATATTTACTGAGCTCGCTGCAATTACAGCTTTGCAAATAAAATTCTTTTTATATAATGTGTTTTGCAAATTATTCACATTAAATGTGGTGTAATGTTTAATATTTTGTTTAAAAGCTGGTTGCTCGTTGAGGTCGGTCGTGGCTCAGGGGCGTATGCGTGTCACTGGTTGTGGGTTTGATTCCCATTCGAGGAAATAAAATATTTACTTAAATTTATATTTTCATTTCTTCACTCTGGTATCAAAAGTCTGGCAAAGCGCGGCGTTGAGTTCTGCCACTCAACACGCAATGCCTCCAGAATCCGGCAGAAAGTGGGGAGCGGAGTGTCTGAACACTAGGGTTCCTCTGCCTACCCTACTGTGTGCGGGATGCAGCGTGAAGCTGATTTATTTGATTTATTTATTTCCTTGTTCCGGTAACAAGGCACTACGTTGAATTCTGCCACTGACACTTAATACGCAATACCTTCAGAATTAGGCGTAAAGTAAGGAACGGAAATGTCTTATGGAAACGGAGTGTCTTAACATTCCCAGGTTTTCTTGATTACCCTTCTTTCAAAATTGAATTAAAAATATCAGCTTCACGCTGTATTCCGCACAGCAAGGTAGGCAGAGGGAACCTAGTGTTAAAACACTCCGTTCCCCACTTTCTGCCGAATTCTCGAGGCATTGCGTGTTGAGTGGCAGAACTCAACGCCGCGCTTAACCTCGACACCAGAGCGAAGAAATGGAAATTTAAGTAAATAATTCATCTCCTCGAGTGGGGATCGAACCCACAACCAATCGGATTTACAGTTACACTTTGTGCCGCTGCGCTACTACTGGCTTCTGACTGAATTAAAAATATATTAAATTAAATAAAAATATTAAATTAAATCGGAATTAATATTCAACCTATATACATACGTATATAGGTTGAATATTAATTCCGTTCCTGCCAAAAACTACAAGACGAAAACGCTCACGTATTCCTATAACGTTATATGAAATTTTTAGATGAAGGATTTATTAGACTTCTGTTTTTGTTTGTTTTGCTATACCGTTACCGCTGCCCCGGTTACTTTACTTTGCCCCGGTTACCTTTCCAATAGCGAAGTCTAAATTTTTTCCCAAAGCCCTCGGGACTGACAGACAGATTGGAAACTCTGTTTTCCTTTCCCGTTCTCTATTTTCCCCTCTCTACTTTACTTGTATCTACGATATTGTGAGCTGTATATATCTATATATACATATATAGGTATGTATGTCGGTTTGCGTATCTAAAATCGCTCGGTTGATTGCTTCTTATACAAATATCGTTGTGGGAAATGTAATGTTGTTAATCTTTATATGCGCGCAATGTGTTTGGTAAGTCTTAGGTTGAGGTAGAAGGTAAATTTTTGTGCTGGGGTTTTTTTTATATCTTTTAAGGCTGTTTATTCTTATTTTAGTCTCAATTTTAGTTATAATTTATCTTTGCTTGAGTTATTTGTTGTATATATGTATTTAGATTTTATATTATTTAATAATAGTTGAACCCGGGATTTTAATTATTATAATTTTTATAACGTGTAATTTATAATATTTTTTTTTGTATAAAAACATATCCCACATCTAACAAGGTGGTTAGAGAGAACCTAGTGTTAAGACACTCCGTTCCCTATTTTCCATTCTATTTTCAAGACATCGTATTAAATGTTGGAACTCATCGGCGCGCTTTGCTTTGATACCAAAGCAAAGAAATAAAAGTTAAATTGTACATGATAATATTTACTAAATTAAAAATAAATATAATATATAATAATTTTCCTAAAACAGATACTACGCGGACCGCGGCACTTGCTCCAAGTGCTACCTGTCCTGTCGCACGTGTATCGGGCCGCGCCGTGACCAGTGCGCGTCCTGCCCGCAGGGGTGGAAGCTGGCTGCTGGGGAGTGTCACCCTGAGTGTCCTCAAGGTATTTTACTATGTTACCTTACTAAAATTATAAATGGGTAGGTTTATGAGGCTGTATAGATGTTTATCTTCAAACAGATTTAGTTGGAGCATTGCGGTGTTAGGTTAGTATAGTTTATATATCAGAATAATACATAGGTTACAGAGGCCAGTCGTGGCGCAGGGGCACAAAATGTGACTATTAAATCGACTGATTGTGGGTTCGATCCCCACTCGGGAAAAATGAAATATTTATTTACATTTATAGTTTTATTTCTACGCTCTGGTGTGCAGGCAAAGCGCGGCGTTGAGTTCCGCCACTCAATACGCAGTGCCTCCAGAAATCAGCGGAAAGTGGGGAACGGAGTGTCTTTACACTGAGTTCCAATTGCCTACCCTGCTATGTGCGGGATACAGCGTGAAGCGTTATATATGTTAACACAAAAGAAGACTAATTATCTAATCTCATCCAAATTGACACAATTAAAACAGGTTTCTACCAAACAAGCGACGGGTGCCGCCACTGTCACCACTACTGCCGTGAGTGCAACGACTCGGGCCCCCTACACTGCACATCTTGCCCCTCGCGCTTCATGCTCGACGGCGGTCTCTGTATGGAGTGTTTAGGATCCCAGTACTTGGAAACCAGCAGTGGATTGTGCAGGTCATGCGACGACACGTGCAGGAGTTGTTCCGGACCGGGGAAGTACAGCTGTTCGGGATGCTCTAGGCCTTTGAGATTGGATAGGTCAGTTGTTGCAGCAATTTTTTTTTGATTAGTCATTTGCCGTTTGATTTTTGTATTGATTTTCGATTTAATTTCGTTTTGTAGTAATGTTTACATACTTTTATTAATATTTATAATTATTATATTGATATTTGAAATATATGTACAATATTGTCGTAATTGAATGTATGTATAATGATTGTGGGCTTAAATTACCACACGGAATATTTTTTTTCTGAACGTTTAACGTTTGCAAACCAACGGAACGAATTTTATTATTAGATTCTCTATTCATTTCTTTATTTTCCTTTAAAATATAGACATAATTCTTTAACTGTGCTGTACACCGGTATTCAACAAAACATTTTACTTCATAATTACGGGCACCCCCGAAACTCTAAACAACCTTGCCTCTCTAACTGTAGGCTTTATTTAGCTACCGACCTTTTTACACATAAAAAAATGGCACGGCACGACCTAGTTACTTTAGAAACTTTTTTAAATTATAACAAACCGGTACTTGTATATAGTTATTTTGTGGTAATCCTAATTTTTATTTAATTTTAATTAAACAGCACAAATGCGAAATGCGG
Source organism: Heliconius erato x Heliconius himera (assembly GCA_013421005.1). NCBI lineage: Eukaryota > Metazoa > Arthropoda > Insecta > Lepidoptera > Nymphalidae > Heliconius > Heliconius erato x Heliconius himera. The sequence goes on from JAATLQ010038643.1 coordinate 149,467, forward strand.
TCGGAGTTTTTCTGTCCCCTAAGAATTAAATTATGTTTTATATAAAGCATTATGATTTTTAGTTAAAGTATCCCTAATTAACAGAAGTTGTGGGTTTGGATTATTATGTAGTTGGTGAATTAAATTAATGTTTTGATCTTTAATTATATTATAATATACAGGTTGTTTCTTTTTTCTAATATATTTTTTTGGACATAGGGATATAAACATATTTAGACAACACGTCTATGCCTAAATAGCAAAATTAATACATTTTTTTATATAAACAATATATAAATGGAAATAATTTTAACATTTTAGCCATTATCGCTAATAAAATTTCTTCAATTTTCACTTAAAATCTAAAAATAGTCGATCAAGTCATTATTACTTAAGTCCTTAAGTAAGTAAGTTGCTAAAATCTGTTAAATAGGTTAATAGCACTTAGCGAACTTAGCTCTCAATAGTGACGGGTCAAGAGACCCTAAAGTTGCCGGTTTCTTAGTCCTTAAGAAAAAATCTTTTATAGAAATTTTAAAGAATTCCTGCCGATGTAGTGCTCGGCTAGTTTTTTTCAATTGTTAATTTATGCTATTAATTCTTCATAATAAATTGATCTTCTTCTTCTTATTCTTCATAATATTTTTTTCCTAGAGGATAAGTATCATTATTCGAGAAAAATTATATATTAAAATTATATGTAGGTACATGTATATATCGACAAAATACTAGTTTAATAGTAATTCTTAAATCATTGAGGCCAGTCGTGGCGCAGGGTCACAAACTGTGGCTGTAAACAAAACAGATTCTGGGTTCGATTCCCACTAGATTAAATGATAATGGAATATTTAATATTTTCATTTCTTCGGTCTGGTATCGAAGCAAACCGCGGCGTTTCCACCACCCTACACACAATGCCTCCAGAATTCGGGGGAAATTGAGGAACGTAGTGTCGCAATACTACGTTCCCTTTGCCTACCCTTCTAGCGTGCGGGATACAGCGTGATACTAAAAAAATCGTTCAATTGATTTTATTTAGATTTGTTAAAAAGAATATAAAAAATAAGTAATTATATGTATTTAATAAGGTATTTTTTGTGTGTGCCTCTTAGATTGAACAATCAATGCGTGCAATGTTGTTCTGAACGCGGCACGTCCACTAATTCAACTTCACCAGATTGCTGTCACTGTCATCCCGATACTGGTTAGTATATATTTATTTTATTTTACATTATTTTTGGAAATAAAAATAGAAATTTTCTTTTTGAAGGCACTATTTTAAATTGTTCTCTTTTCTCATATATTCTTCTATTGCATATTATTATCTGTTTCTTAACGTAACTAATTTCCTCTTTATTTGCTGAACTAGCGCTTTTGGAACGCCGAAATAAATAAAAAACGGAGCAGATCTTTATTTATAGAACAGAATAGAAAAATCTAATAAATTAAAAAAAACTTTTTTATCAGCATGTGACATAACAAACTATATGATATAATAAAAAATATAAAAGTTTATTTATTATAGCTTGAATTGTTAAATAATATATTGATACTAATTATAAATCTTATTTCCCCGTTTCTATTCGTTAAAATTGTCTTAGAACACTATTTGTTACTACTTATTTTATTATTTAAGTTATTGTTGTAATTCTTTAATAATAAACTAATATATAACATAATTTAAATTCCCCTATAACTCTGTACAGGTGAATGTATAAACGCATCAGTTGCGGGTAAGCGTCGTATAACAGAGTGGAATGCGGTACGAGCGCCGAGCCAACAAGCCTCTTCCTCCGTGGCCCTCATCGCCCTTGTAGCCGCTTTGGCAGTCACCGTGCTGGTTGCTGGCTTATTTGTATCGCAGGTTAGTATTGTTTAATTATATTTAGGTAAAGTTTTAAAATATATCAAATTTTGTATGTATAAATATAAAGAATTAGTTAGAAATATTTTTTGGATTATATCTAAGTAATCTTTTTTATATTGTACATTTCTAAAGATTTATTTTAGACTTTGAATTGATAGTTATAGATGTTGTTTTTTCCTCAATATGATGAAAGCAAGCGCTAATTATGAAATTATATTAATAATTAATCCTCAAAATGTTTGAAATATCCAAAGAATAAACCTATAATACTTAATTTCTTCACAGGGCCGCAAAACGCGAAAATCAAAAATCAAATCTAATACTGGTCCCCTCTACTCTCCATTAGCATGCAACGATGATGACGTCACTATCCTAGGTTCCAACACCGCGTTCCCAGTTTACGAACAAACAGACAAACATACAGATACAGAAAGTGAACCATTTTTAAGCCATTCCACTGAGACGTAGCATTCTGACACTGTGATGTAGACGTAAGTAAATACAATTGTGTTTAGATAGTCCTGTTTTTTGTCTGTGGCAGGACGGATTTTTAACATTTGAAATGTCAATTATTGACAGGTGACAGTTTGGTATATTTTTAATCTGTACCATACAGATTAAATTTAAACAGGTTAAATTGTTTTAACTCGAATAATAAATAGGTCAACTTAGGAAATATAATAATTATAATAACATATTATTATTTGTTACAAAATAGCGATTTTTCTTATAATCTTTATAATCTTCAAATATTTTTTTTTGACGAAATTTATGTTTTGCGTTAATTACACAATCTATTAATTAATTAAAATTTATTTCATAATATTATTTGTGTTTTGTACGTGTCTAAAAATCCGTCCTGCCAAGATTGTTAGTAATATTCAAATTGAGGAAAGTTACAAAGTTTCATATGTCATATTTCCAATATTTTTGTATTTGTGCGTAATACTGTTAACAAATATCGATGTAATGTGAACTCTATATACATTATTATTATCGATTTCATGCTTAAATCAATCCTTACTACTGTGTCGGTATTTGAAAGAAATATTAAAATATTATATATTATAATTTTATAATATTAAATAACTATCACAGACGGAATCTGATAATGAATGATTAATATTATAGAGCAATTTCCCAAAAATAACTCTGACGTTATAAAACATAATAAAATAGGACGACTAGGTAAAATCTTTTTTTAATTATTTTGAGAATATTTTTCAAAACATTTATGATTTTTCACTTTCTTTACTTTACCTAGAGATCGTCGCTTTATTTAATAAAATACCAATATAAATTATAAATATAGTTTATCCCAGATACAGATTCATAGCGAGCCATTTCGTAATTCGATTTATTCGATGTAATCATCGATTATATATTATAATAATAATTTATTGAAAATTTCATAATAATGGTATAATATTAATTATTCATAATCAATTTATTATAATGGGATGCGTTGTTTCGAGGACCACTCGTTAGTAAGGTGTATAATTGTATAATAAAGCTCAGGGGATATGATAAAAATATAAAAAAATATATTTAAATTTACTTATGTATATATTTATATAATACGATTATATGAAAATCTTGTAAATATTTTCTTCTGCATAATTGATTTGTTTATTTGACTTAACTCGGGTTAGACCAATGCTAGTATACTGTGATTTAATTTTTTTTTCTATAAAATTGATTGCCATAATATTTGTACAAAAAATCGATATAGGATCTCTTTTTCATCTCAAAAATGTTTTAATTAAAATATATGTCTATTTCTTTTTTTGTAACCCGCTGTATAAGTCATATAATTTTTTTTTCTATTTAAAGCTTTCCATTTCACTCCCCTGAGCTATTGAATCGTCACAAATATGTATTTAGGAATATATAATAATTAAATGTTCAATATATCTTCTCATAATGTTACATTTAAAATAAATAATTAATATATGTACATATGTAGAACAAAAATGTTCTTTAGGGCGACACGCCTTATTGTGATAAGTGGTTCATACTTTATATTGTTTATTGGTTATTTTTTATTATATTCGAATTTGGTATAAGTTTTAAAAAGACCTGTTTTGAAGCTCTTGAAAATACTTAGGTAAAGATGATTGAGGCGGTTGTAGTGGATTCAAATTTAACTTGTTAACAATTTTTTCATTTTATTTACAAGAATGTCATTTATTTTATCGACACGTAACGTCTCTATATACAGTAATTTTTTCCACTTGATTTTCACTCTTTCCACTATAAAATAGATGACGAGACGTAATCGTCCAAAATCTCCAACATTACGTTCCAAAGCATATTGTTTTCCTTTAAATAATCCTATAAAATTCGAAACGTACAATACGTATTTAGCTGAAACTTCAGCGAGCTTTCAATACGTCATTCGCCTTTTGATTACACGATAAAAGATTTCTCCTCTCAAAATAGGTTATCGGCCAAAAAACTTTGATCTTGGCTACAATAAGCTCTGAGATCAGCCGAAGCTCCCCTAATCCCGGTCAAGAGCAAATATTGCCTTATTAACCGATTTTGTTTACTGATCGTAAAACGCAAAATTTGCTTGCCTTTCCATATTAGAGATACAAATTTGTTTTTTTTTTTTGTATACACTTCATCTTGTCACTTTTAGAGCGTAAATGGTTTATCAGCTTCACGCTGTACTCCGCATGGTGCAGAGTAGGCAAAGGGAACCTAGTTTTAAGACACTCCGCTCCCAAATTTCCGTCGAATTCTGGAGGTATTGCGTGTTGGAATGTAGGTGTAACACTAGGTTTTTAGGTTCCCTCTGGCTATCCTGCTCTGTGGGGGACACAGCGTGAAGTTAATAAAAAACTATTTCAAAACACACTTCCACTTCTTACACAATCTTTTCTCAGTGGTCAGTAAGTAAAACGCAGGGTGTTAGTCATCGTATCAATAGCCACGTGGCTCCCGGACGAACTTTGCACCAATTCGTCCACGAGACAGCCAAGTTTTAATTGATATTTGCATAGAGTCTTTGGTACAACTTTAAATTGATTTTATAAGGCAATTTCACTTAAAGAATTATAATTGTATGAATGATTTTTGTGTCTTTTTTTTAACATTATTGTTGTAAGAAGTAGGTGTGGAATATATTGGAAATGAGGAATGCGGCGTTGAGTTCTGTTACTCAACACGCAATGCTTCTAGAATTTGGCAGAAAGTGGGTAACGAAGTGTCTTAACACTAGGTTCCTTCTGCCTACCCTGCAGTGTGCGGGTACGCAGCGTGAAGCTGCGTTAAGATCCGCATCTCGACATATAATTTTCTAAGAGATAAAAAAAATAAATCAACTATTCGGTCCGCTCAGGTTATTTGTATAATAAGATCAAATATACAACAGACAGTTTTTATGTATTAATATTTAAAAAAATCTTTGGAACATTTCTTTAAAGAAAATTTTATTAAATAAAAACATAAAATTTTGCAGCATTTGTATGCTTATTGACTTCATTTCGTGAAATTTCGTTACATAACTGTTGCAGTGAGACTTTCTTTACAATAAAACGCAAGACTTTTTCTATTCAATACTACTTTTTTTAACTTAATAAAAAAAATTTTAACTTTTACCAAATAAACTTAAAATTTACTTCTTTAATTTTGGTTTCATAAAAAAAACAATAAACAATGTACAGTATGAAAATAACGAATGTGTATAAAAACTATTTAACATACAGATTGCGAAGCCATAGTGTGACAGAGTGATACAGCTCTCTCTTTATTACGTCACAATATTTTTCATAAAGTTACTTTTATAACTAGAATATAGGCCCAACAGTTACCATAGCTAATATTATTGTACAATATAATTTTTAATGCTGGCAAATAAAACGATTTTAAAAAGTCATTTAATTTTGTAGATTTCACAAATATTATACATTATGTTTTTTTAGTGAACTATTGTCGTTTCTTGTCTTTTTTTTTATTATTTAAGACGAAATATGTCGTCACTGTTTAGTAGACGCCTTATTTTATTAGAGTTATTTTAAAACTGACATGCTTTTTTCAAGGAATTAAGAAGACTCTCTATCGCTATGTGTTTTTGGTGATTCATAAAATGTAATATTAATAATAATATTTCTTTTGAAAATGAAAGTAAAAATGGCTCTGAAACTTTTGAATTAGAATAATTATTAGAAACTGCCAAAAAGAGATGTCAAATAGCGCTTAACTGACGTTAATCAATATAACTAAGGCGTTATGCTTTTTAGAAAACGTTTAAATATTTGAACCTAGAAGGATTTTTTATACGTTTTCTAAAAAGTTTTTTTTTTACTAAGTGTGGGATATCATTTTAAAATTATTAAAAATAAATAAGGCTTCTCATTGAAGCTGGGAAAATATAAATTGGCTTATTTTTTTTAAAAGAAACAGTATTTGAACTAGTTCCAATAAACGTAATGATTTTTGATAATAAAATAATCATGAATAAAGAAAAAAAATCACATAGCGATCGTTTTTTTATTACAAAAATACAACTTGTACCAATATTGTTTAATAATAATAATAATAATTTATTCGTTTCAAATCCTCTTATCTTTATTACGTTCCACTTGAATGTATTGTTTATATTTAGAATATAATTAGGAAAAATATACTTTATATTGGTTATTAAGGTTTTTTCAAAATATAAATAATATAAAATATATATTATTATAATATATTTATTTAATAGTATTTTTTTATATTTAATAACTAATCTGACGTATTGTTACCATTGACATCACAAATGTAATATAATAGCAATGTATAGTTAGGTATGTTGAATTGTTGAAGTAAATTATAAAATAAATATATGTATAATATAGCTGCGTCCCTTTCTTTCCTTCTATATTAGAAAAGGACGCTATATATATTACACACCTTTAAATTTGTGTATGAATAAAACGTTAACTTGGCTTGTATTATTGTCAATTATATTTATATTTATTTATATATTTTTATTGTATAAGTATAATTTTGTATAATTATTAATAATGATATATAATAAAAGTTTTCAGTTTCTACGTACTTAGTTTTATGTCTTGACATCTGATCTTGTTAGGTTCGTTCACACTGTCAATTTTATGCATAATTACGATTTTTTTTATAAAAAATTATATTGTTTTGATCTGTCTGTTTAGCCTTTTATAGTTTATTTTAGTGGAAATGTTTTTAATTGAAATTGTATTTTTGTATGAACTATTATTATGTGCAATTAATATTTATAATAAAATATTTTTTTGTGTCAGTTTTGTTTTATTTTTTGTGTTTTTCCTTTTATTTTCTTATTAGGGTATTTGATAAAAGTGACTTTTCATATTTAGTTTACATAATTGATGTCGGGCTGAATATTTTAACTTAAGTAACAAAATTCAGAATTCGGCGAAAAGTGATGAACGAAACTTAAAGTGTCGTAACCCTAGGTTCCCAGGCTTCCTGTTACCCTTCTATGTGCTGGATACAAGGTGAAGCTAAAAATACAAAATGCTTAATACAATTGCATGTTATAGAGATAAAAAAAGAAAAATGTTAGTTCAAATACACTAGAGAACCAATTGACGTGTATAACATGATACGCGTTGGCGTTGCCATAGCAACGTGTACGCCACTTTATAAACAGAAACGTGTAAATATTGTCAAATGCATGGTAGTGTGTGCCATGTTTTGTAAATTTTATGTACTTTATAAACATTAATAAAATAAAACAGCTTCACGCTCTATCCCGCACACAGCACGGCAGGCAGGGGGAACGTAGTGATAAGACACTCCGTTCCCCACTTTCTGCCGAATTCTGGAAGCATTGTGTGTTGAGTGGCTCGACACCAGAGCGAAGAAATGGAAATATAAATTTAAGTAAATATTTCATCTTCTCGAGTGGGGATCGAACCCACAACCAGTCGGTTTAACAGCCACACTTTGTGCCCCTGCGCCACGACTGGCCTCTACATAAACACTACAATTGAAAAATATTAGCGTTCTGCATTTCTTCTAAGTACATATAAACTATAACTGTGCTAAATTTCATACTCCTTGGTCCGCGCAATTTTTATAAAAAGGATTCCAAAATTTTTGCTGGTCAACAAAAACAAGGAAAATAAAAAAATGTAGGTCACTGAAAGTAAGAAGTAGCTAGTGTAAGGAAGATATTAATATCATTATTATTTTAAAAAATCTGTATGAGTTATCTGTATATGTATAGTTTAAACTTAATTTCTTAAAATCCTGAAAATAGCAGGTGCAAAAACGCGCTACTATAAACGCGACGCTTATGGGTTCGTTTCCCACTTGGAGGAATGAAATATTTTATATTTTTATTTAATTCTAGCTAGCTAGTTCCTAGCTCTGATAACGGGGCAAAGCGCGGCTTTTTTAATTTAAAACCTATTAAATAAATATACATAGGTTAAAAAAATATTCTTTCAAAGTAAAGTAAAATACTCTTTATTGTATACCAAAAATAAATCTATAATATCACATTAAAAAACTTATAACGAAGTACAAAAAGGCGGCCTTATCGCTAAATAAGCGATCTCTTCCAGGCAACCTTTGGGTAGAGGAGAGAATTAGTGAAATGGGAAGGGATGTGCATAGTAAATGAATATCTAGGTATAATATAAACATACGTAAAGAGGTATATTTACATACATAAATGTATACAGAACACCAAACGGAGAAAAATAATAGTTAAATTTTTGTGTCATTTACAATAAATAAATATGTAATTACAAAAAAAACTCTACAAACTAAACAAGGATACTAATACGAAATTTAAACCGATCACATGCATACACCATCATCAGTAGAAAAGAGCTGATGATGTTCTAACAACTTAACATACTCGTATTTACTTGAATAATGATTAAAAACAGCCTTTTATTTATTCACTCTTTAAACAAAATAAAAACAATATCAAAATCTGTTCATCCACCAGGCTCTAACCTCTTTATATTGTAAATCAGCTTCAGCTTCACGCTGTATCCCGCACACAGCAGGCAGCAGAGGGAACCTAGAGTTAAGACACTCCGTTCTCCACTTTCCGCCGAATTCTGAAGGCATTGCGTGTTGAGTGGCGGAACCCAATCGATTTTGCAGTCACACTCTGTGCCTCTGCACCACAACTGGCCTCTATATTGTAAATTATACCGAAAATCAAAACAGCATCGTCCCTACAGGACCAACCCTATTATAGTGGGCAATATTGGGTCCGTTATTTGCATAGTATTGTACTGCATTAACATTTAAACAATCGGTGGACGACCGACCGCACTAATACTACATTTTAATACAATATGTTGTTTTGGGTCTCCTGAGCTTGTATTGACATTTTAGATTATTTTATTTGAGTTTCATTTAGGTAGTGTTTGAGGCCAGTCGTGGCGCAAGGGCAACAAATGTGACTCTAAAATCGAATTGACTGGTTGTGAGTTCCATCCCAACTTGGGGAGATGAAATATTTATTTAAATTTACATTTTCATTTCTTCGCTCTGGTGTCTCAACCCGCAATGACTTTAGATTCGGCGGAAAGTGGGGAATACAGTGACTTAACACTAGGCTCTTTCTGCCTACCCTACCGCGTGAAGCTGATTTGATTTGAGCTGTAATGAGTGTGGGATTTATACTTATTTAGAAAACGTATAAAAATTTGAACGTAGTGGGACTCGAACCTGCGCCTCCTGGTAACCGACCAGGCGCTCTGATCACTAAGCCATACGTTCTAATTAAGCTACGTCGAAATTTTTATACGCTTGTTACAACTTATTTATGTTGTTCGCATCTCTGTAGGGAGATTTTTACAAATACGAAGGCGACGTTCTAATTTTTATACGTTTTCTAAATAAGTATTTTTCTTTTATAAGTGTGGAATAACATTTTAAAAATGTCTAATAGCGTGGGAATTATTTTTGAAATTGCAACTTAAAGTCGTGCTTTGTTAACGAAAGCATACAACAGGATCGTCGGGGAGATTGTAGTTTTAAGACTCCCTTTTCCACTTCCGCCGAACTGTTCAAACATTACATGTTGAGTGGCGAAACTTAACGCCGCGGTTTGTCTTGTCATCGGAGCGAAGAAATGAAAATGTAAAATAAAATTATAATTATAAATAAGTTATATTTATTTTTATGTGCCATATTTCAAATATAATTTAATTCGTAATAAAAACAGAAAATATAAACAATTTTGCTTCATCTACTCCTAAATATTTTATTAATTCTAATCTTCTTATCGCTAATTACCGTATACTTGACTGCGTCTTTAAATTTTAATGTAAGAATATAATAAATTAAATAATTTATGGTTGTATGCGTTAATTTTATAATTAATTTGTAATTTTGTTTACAGTTTTTTTAGCACTAGCTTTTGCCTGCGGCTTCGCCCGCAAGCTCAAATAAAAAATCAGGAAGAGTTCTATATCATATTCCTTAAAGTTCCCCCTTGTTTGCAATATTTTAAACCGTTACTACGCATCTATTGTTCGTAGTCTATTGTAGCCTATAACTTTCCTCCATAAATTAATTATCATCTCTGAATAGTAGTTTTTTTTTTAAATATTATTTAGATTGAGGCCAGTCGTGGCGCAGTGGCACAAAGTGTGACTGTAAAACCGACTGGTTGTGGGCTCGATCCCCACTCGAGGAGATGAAATTTGAATTCGCTCTGGTATTAAGGCAAGTTCTGCCACTCAACTGCGAGTTGAGTGGCAGAACTGCATTCTGCACATAGCACGATAGGCAAAGGGAACCCAGTGCTGCCCACTTTCCGCCGAAATCTGGAGGCATAAAGTGACGGAACTCAACGCTGCTCTTTACTTACGAAGCAAAGCAAGAAAAAATTAAACATTTAATTTCCTCTAGTGGGAATCGAACCCACAACCTGTTGGGTATACAGTCAGACCTTTGTATCCATGTGCCACGGCTAGTCTCAACCTGTACTTACTTATATGGATTTATATTAGATAATCTACTGTATATATATAAAAAACCTCGTGTTAAATAAAACACATCGATCTCCGCTTCCCGTCCTAATTCAAGGCACTATGTGTTGAATGGCGGAAGTCAAAACCGGATTTCATAATGTAAAGGAAATGAAAATAAGTCATTTCACCGCGCCTTAAAGCACTACTTTATAGGTCATTTTTCAGTTTTACCCTGTATCCTGCATATAGCAGGAAAGACAGAGGGAACCTAAAGTTAAGACACATCGTTAACGACTTTTCACCGAAATTTCGAGTCATTGTGTGTTGATTGGCGGAATTCAACGCCGCGCTTTGCCATCCACCAGAGTCATTTCCCCGGATGAGAATTGAAGCCACAACCGTCGCATTTACAATGACACTTTTGTGCCACTGCGCCACGACGGCCTCAATACGTTTCTCATTTGTTTATTTTATAATAAGTAAATAAATTAGCTTCACGCTGTATCCCGCACACAGCAGGATAGGCAGAGGGAACCTAGTGTTAAGACACTTCGTTCTCCATCGTCTCATTCAGAAGGTATTGTGTGTTGAGTGGCAGAACTCAATGCCGTTCTTTCCTTCGACATTATAATTCATAAACTCATAAATTTAAATGAATTTCATTTCCTCGAGTGGAGATCGAACCCACGACCCCCGTTTACAGGCACACTTTGTGCCCTTGCGCCACGACTGTCCTTTTTTATTTTGATCCCACGAATATAGCTTTCAGCTGAAACATTCTTAGTCCACCACAAAAGCCTCGACGAAGGTCGTATAAATAGATAATGAAATGACAGTTCTGTTCAGAGTTGGTGGACACACGACCGTGTGACAGTTTTACGCAATGAGTAGGTAAAGGCTTAATTGAGTCAAAGTGAAATTCTATAGAGATAGCTTCCAAAATATGTATGTACGTTTGTACGTTTATCTATGTATTCAGGCTTCACGCTGTTTCCCACATATAGCAGGGCAGGGAGAGGGTACTTAGTGTTAAGACACTCCGACAGGAGCAAGAAAGATTTTTCCGAAATTCCTACGGGAACGTAGCAAAACGAGATTTTCCATTTTTTGTCTTAAAGTCCAAATGACAACTACTCACATTATAAAGGAAAAAGAATAGCTTCATAAATATAAGAAATTGTTTTAAATATATACATACATATAAATATTTCAGGTAACAAAATAATGTACTATAATATTGAATAGGCCTTTTTAAATACAAGGGGACTCTAATATTTTATTTATTCTTTATATATGAAAGGGAAGTGTCTTATTACTAGATTTCCAGGTTATCTCTGCCTACCCTGCTCTGTGAGAGATACAACGTAAAGCTGTAAAAAAGTCTATGTAGTATATGATTAATGAATTTGATATATGGAGATTAGTATTATAAGAGTTGTGAATTCCGACTAGGGACAAAGAATATTTTTTACTTTCTCGCTCTGGTAATAAAATATAAAGCGTAAAGTGGGAAACGGAGTGTCTTAACACTAGGTTCCCTTTGTCTATCCGCATAGTAATACGAGAAAAAGAAGAAATAAAAAAATCGAAAGAAAAAGAAATCGAAGAACAATTCACAAATGAAACTCCCAATTTCACTATACGCACATACCTAATATTCAAAGCAACAAAACCTTTTATAAGTAAAATTTTCTTACACAATACATACCTGTACATTTTCTTTTGCCCTTTTATTATTGCAATTTGATCCACCACTATTATCATATAGACAGGGTTCAAAAGTCCTCTATTACAGAGGACTGTTGTTCCTTGGGAACCTTCGACTTTCTAAATTAGGTCCTTTTTTGTTCTCAACCACTGACTCGAATAATCGTCTACAGAGTTGTATATTTTGAGAATTTTGAAAATGTTTTGAATTCATTTCGAGGGTAATTGCGAATTAAAACGTTCCTTTCATACTTTTTGTAGCTTAATGGCCACTTAAAAGGATAAAAATAATTAGGCGCGTGTTACGGTGTTTTTTTGAGGTGCTTCCCTTTGTATTGTTTGTGATTTTTTGAATTATTAAATAAAAATAAAATATAAACAATAAGTGAAAATATATAAATAAGTCACTTGTTTGAACTTTATAATTGTTATAAAGTAATATATTTTTTTGTTATAAAGTAATATATTCGCCACCCAATCTTCGCGCTGAGAACTATTATATAAGAAGAATTTCTATTATATTGTTTTATATTATATTATTCATATAATGTGCAGCACTTATTTATTACCTTAACCACATATTTAAAATATATTATTAAACTGTACTTTTTTTATCTGTATCAAAACATTTTTCTTATTAATTTAATTATTAATAGTATCCATGTATAAAATAAAAAAAAACAACGTTTAGTTCACACACAGTAGTTATTCAACCTCTCAATCGTAATACCGATGTAGCGCTAAATTCATTTGCCACCGCGCACTAAATTAAGACGTAAATTACCTTTCAAAGTGAGTTCTATTTAGTTAATTTTGTACAGATTTGTCTTATTTAATTAAAATCTAAATAGAAAGACATAATTAAAGATAATTGATCATAAAGAAAATGAGTTGGGGTTGTGAGTTCGATTCCAGCTCATTGAACTTCCGGTTTTTCTTTAAATCATACGAAACCTTATTAATAACAAGAAATGATTATAGAGGATATGATATTTCTATACTCTGCCTCAATGTCTGACATCGTATGACTGTAAACGTACAATGTATTTAATTTGGCGAGCGGAGAATGTAGTGTCTTGAAACTTCGACATTTTTCAAGATGTCGTATATAGAAAGATTACATTTATAAGAAAATATTGACGAGTCATCAGCTAATTCATATTTTTTAGCTTCACGATATTTCCCGTAGACACCAGTGTAGACAACGTAACGAACGGAATCTAGTATTCAGACATTCAGTTTCCTACTTTTTCGCTGAATTCTGTAGACAATGAGTGGTAAGTGGCAGAACTTAACGCCGCGCTTTGCGATCCATCGATACCATAAGAAAAGAAATGAAAATATAAATATTTCATTTCTTCCAATGGCAATCCCACATCAACATGACTGGCCCCAAATAATTTATAACTTATTTTTCTTTGAAGTTGTACAGTTCTTTTAATATGCAAATAAAATAATTTGCACTAGAAAGGTTTTTTTATAATAAATATATATAATAGTATAAATAGTTAATACATATCCCGAAGCCGTAAAGGCGTAGTTAGACCAGTGCGTTTGGCGCTTCGTTGGTTCTGGCTACCCCGCTAGGGGATACAGTGTGAAGGTAAAAATATGGATGTGGTTGTATCAAGGACACGGCCGTGTGTTATACGTGAAATCATTTATATAACGCGTTTTTTTTTTATAAAACTAACGTTATAGCTTCTGCGAGTCATCACCTAATATAGCAAATCTCGATACGCAGAAAAATTATCTAAAAATGGCGTCTCTTCTTCCTCCTCCACCGCGTGCAATCCGTCACTGTTCTCGCTTATTGTATTAAATTCTTTGATTCTTTAGTTATCCAGTGATATAATTTAATTTTGGCGGTATGCCCCGATTTTGTTATCATTAAGTTTGTCCGCGTCTTGTAGTAAATTTAGGTGCTATTTGTGTGTTCTCTTTCTTTCTACATTTGTACAATATTGAAATTGAAAACAGTTTTTTTTTTTATTAGATGGCAATTATTTAATTAAATAGAAAACGGCGTAAAACGTGAAGTAGAAAAAAAAACGTTTTTTTTTTCTTTTTCACACTGTATTCTGCATATGCAGTAGGGTGACATTTCTAGATTTTGCGTGTTAAGTGTCAGAACGTTGCGTTTAATCAGATCGAGAAAATGAAAAAATTCATTGCTCCAAGTAAGAATCGAATCCACAACCATCACGTTTACATTAGTAAGACTCTGTGCCGCAGCACCATGAAGTCCTCAAAAAAATTAAATTATACATAAATATAAGAAATTACGAAAATGTAACGCAAAATTTGTGTAATATTTCAAATAACCTGCAGGAAAACCACATCGACACCTTATCGCGCGATATATTGCTTACCTTTTGTTCTGGACCTTTTCACATGTAAATAAATTCAATAACACCGTCCGTCTATCCATCGTATATTAGCTACGGTATTCAATTTTATGTAAAAAAATGTAAAATGATAGTTTCGTCGTTTTTATTGTACAAAATATCGAATTTACTTTAATAAAATATATTTAAGCCTTGTTTATAGGAATATACAAAATAAATGTGTGAGAATAGATAGTCAATGTGTGTTATTTACTATCAGCGCATAGTGCTTAATATATCTGCAGAATCTTTTATATTTTATAGAAAGAAATTTATGCTAAATTTCAAGAATTTATACTGTAATACTGAAGGGTGAACTATAGGAGCCTCCATGTGGTGCACCCTGGAAGCAGTTAGGTCTTCCCTATATTTAGGGCCACATCAGGCCAAATTAATAACAGCGTTGATTTTGACCTATCCAATCGTAAGTAACCTCTATCGTCCTATTTTCATGGCGGTATCGATGAAAATAGAAATTTCCTTCTCAAAAGCCGTAGAAATGGTTATATTGGAGCAAAGTCAATAAATTTTGAATATGTATGTTGTTAATGTATTGTAACAAAAATCTAATTTAAATTAATCGATTCCCACTCGAGGAAATGGAATATCTATTATTTTCATCTCTCTTCAAGCACAGCGTTGAGTTCCACCACTTAACATGCAATCGGCGGAAAATGGGAAACGAAGTGTCTTATATATATCACTATGTTCCCTCTGCCTACCCTGCTGTCTGTATGTCTCTGCCTACTTTCATCAAGAAAGTAAAAAAGTACGAAACTGGAACTACGTGCAAACTAAATAGACATTGGAAAGATAGCGCAATAAAAGTAATTTTAATTAAAATAACATAAGCTACCGGTACAGGCTGCACTTATTCTTTTACTTATTAAGTTTAGGATTTGATCAAGTCAACTTGCAGCATTTGAAGTCCCCATCCCCTGTCCAGGACCAGAGGCCCAGGGCGTACCACAAGTTAGACCGCCACTGAAGGACACATTATTACATACATTACATTTTTTTAAATTATTTAATCTAGTTTAATAATTTTAAAAAATGTAACATTTCATTGAACCTTCTTTCTTTCTAGATCTAGACCATTAGAAGGAATTTTTGTGGTAAAAATAAATATTTTCTATTTAAAACTATCTTAACTTTATTATGTTAGTGGGTAGTCAGCCTAAAGGGTTTACAGCAACCGCTGTCAACGGTCTCTAAGGACAATAATTCAATTTACAATATAACTACAGTTGTATGCGGTTCTTGCGATATTATAGTTAAGCCCATAATTAATATCGAATTTTGAAAGTTTTATTATAATTGAGAGTTATTTGTAGAGAAAATTAAGAGTAAAAACATAAAAAAAAGTAAAAGTTAGCGTACTATATGATCTTATAAATCGGTTTATTATATGAATAAATATTTATTCTTTTCTACATAAGAAAATTGACAATATCGTGAATGCGAAACTGACTTTGTTTGTTTGTTACACTTTTCCGCGAAAAAAATTTAATTTGAAAAAAATAAACTAATTCTTGTAAAATTTTGTATATTTTTAAAATTATACATTTTGAAACTGAAACGCCGCACTTTACCTCGACACCAGACCGAATAAATGAAAATATTAAATATTTGATATACTTGAGTGGGAATCAAAATGCATTATTCTGATTGATTAAAATAAAATATTGTGATATATTGGATCTGCTTGCTATCTTTTCTAGATTAGTAGGAGATTTTTTTGTCATTATAAAAAATGCTTCTTATCTAATTTTAAAAAAATACTGCCTACAGAATTAGGCGGCAAGGGGGGAACGGAGTGTCTTAACACAAGTTCCCTTTGCCTACCCTTCTGTATGCAGGATACAGCGTGAAACTGATATTTTTATGTGCACATCTCATCTCCCACATTTGTCTAAGCCGACCATCAAGCTTACAGCCATCACGTGTAAAAAGCCATTACAGAAATAATTTTATTGAATTACATTTAAATAAAATATAGCAGTAAATATACGTAATAGAAAATTGTGCTATTATCGTCAGTTTTCAATTATTCCAAGATCAGCCCGATAAGGGACACGACATACGCCAATTCATAATTATAATCACAGTACAAACAAAACAAATCGCTTATACCATTATTTAAATGGTTGACATTAAGTAAAATATTTTTTATTCCAAAGGTGGAGTGGCATGTGGCGCCGCCAGTATAAGGCCGTTCCAGCCACTTGTATAAGACCAACTCTGCATTTTCCTTTTGGTTCAACAGTTCTTCTTGCTTTCTTTTCTTATCTCTTTGTACTCTTGTTAATCCTTCTCTGAACCACTTTTTTTACCATTTTTTAAACAGGCGTTTCTTTTCCATTAAAGTGTTTTAATGTTGTAACGACAACCGAATGGTATCCATTTTGTCATAAAGGGAACCCTTAGAGATACCTTTGCATGGCTAATATCTGTATTGGATTATAAGATGTCTGCATTCTTCAAATTTAACTTTTGCTGTGTTAAGTACGTCAATCTTTCTTTGTTTTGTGTTCCATAGCCAAAGCAACCATGGTAGCTTTTGAATTTGCCTGTTTCCATGCCCACATGGCCGTTAAGAGTCTCCATAGATAAATCTTTGCTCACTGTATTGCATTTATTTGTGAATATAATTCGCCCCAAAAGTTTTGTTTTATCTTTGCATAGACGCAAATGAGGCAGGGTTGGTTTTCCAAAGCTAGTTTTACTGACATGATACGGTCACTCGTTCTACCTATCTCTATATGTATAACTACTTTTTGACTCAAAATTTGATCTATAATTATCCCAACCCGATTTTTTACATCCTCTGTACTGTGATACATCAATTTAAATCCTTTCCCAATTAGTCGTGATTTTGAACCTTTCTATTAAGTTTTTTGCACACAACAGATGTCGATGTGACGATAATCCAAGATGACGCTTAGTTCGGCATTCAGTCATTGTTCCAATGATTCAGCTAGCAATACGTAGCTCAGACATTGTCAAGATACTTCGCTCTTTGGCTTTGCCGTCGCTTTTAGGAGAAGCTCAAGCATGTTCCGCATTGCCATCACCAGCGTCGCTTATGTAGCCCTAGTATTCCTCATTTTCTTTAGTTGTGCTTTCATGATGAGTTGTATACTCATATTATAATATTAGCTTTCGTTTTACGATCGGTTGGATCTTTCTGGAAGACTCGTGTGCCGCCATTAACAACTATAGCTTCACCTATAGGTTCACCTATAGGTTAACCTACAGTTCTTCCGTCGCTATCTCTAATATGCACTCCAACCTGAGCCTTTATCACAGCTCTAACCTTCTACTCCGCATATGTCGAAGTTCTGGTCTGTTGGTCCACGAAGGGTATTTTAATTCCCCTTTACATCCATCCGCGCCCGTGGGGACGAGATTAAATTACAATTAATATTTGCATAAAATTATTGTATTTTTAATGGTTCTCACATTTTATGGTGTTGGCACATAAAAATTCTTCCAAGTGAGGCTTGAACCTACAACCACAGTGTCTTATAAAATTTAGCACCAAAAAGAATAATATATATTATTAATAAACATTCGAAGTATTCTAAACGACATATTTAGCTAAAAACCAAACAGGTAAACATACCCTAACCACCTAATAATAACACGTAAATCGTTACAAATTGCCAATATTTATTGAATTCCTATAACGTAAGACCAAAGGCCTCGAAACAAGATGTTTTTATTGCGTTTCATCCGAGCACTATTAATCACACAGACATTGACCTATCTCTTATCTGCGACCCTCGCGTCACGACCGCGCCCACTTACGTAGTATCCAAGATTCCTGGATAAAAATAATATCGTGTTCCACTGGATACGAGAAGCTATATAAATGTATTAGGTTATTTTGAATTGCTCTAACCTCATTTACATTATTAATAATAAGATAGCTCCATAAAAATTAATATAATAACTCGATAACTGTATTGTGGATTCGCCTATCAGTTGTATGAAATGCAACGTTAGTTTAGCTAGGTATTTTTGGGACATGCTACGCTATGCTAGTCCTTCCCGGTGACGCAGTCAAGACCACTTTTACCAAAATCAGATTTAGTCACTTTGAAATAAAATTTCACACAACATGGTTCTCTTTAAATAGCCTATGGATCGATAATATAACCTACCCTGCCAGATGCGGGAAACAGCGTGTAACTAAAATATATATATAGCATCAGAATAGTGGAGCTAACAACTATATAGCAATTATTTATAGCTTTATCTTTAATGTAGGTGTGTTAAAGGTCTTAAGATAAGCATTAATTACAATACACAAGAACTTTAAATAGAATTACATATAAGTATGTAATATAATTGTATTGTTAGAAATCGGAAGCGGTTAACGTTTTTAAAAACAATATAAAAACACATATCGTCTATATGTTTCTAAACTATTTGGAGAGAGATTCTGCGTAATTGCAATAAGTGATATGCATAACCTAATAACAATACATGGGATATCATGGGAGCTTTCTTCCCATAAGGGCCGTTGCATACAAGCAACTGCCGCCGATTGACACATTTCCACTGTTTTTATAGTATTTTTCACCTACATCAACTCTCTTTTACACTAGTTTGATAACAATGTGATATTTTCAAAGTCAAATATTGACTGACAGACAACGCTCAGACGAAACTATTAGAAAATTAAAATTAAATTAAATTAGCTTCACGCTGTATCCCACACACAGCAGGGTAGGCAGAGGGAACCTAGTGTTAAGACACTCCGTTCCCCACTTTCTGCCGAATTCTCGAGGTATTGCGTGTTGAGTGGCAGAACTCAACGCCGCGCTTAACCTCGATACCAGAGCGAAGAAATGGAAATATAAATTTAAGTAAATATTTCATCTCCTCGAGTGGGGATCGAACCCACAACCAGTCGGTTTGGCAGTCACACCTCGTGCCGCTGCGCCACGACCGGCCTTAGAAAATAGAAAATTGAAAATAGAAAAATAAAAAAAAAAATAGAAAATTGAAATTTGACATGTAGCCAATAAGCCTAATTTCTGCCTAGGTCATGTAGAAGAGCACTAACATAAGAATTTCCAAATTTCCTTTCGTGATACATAATTACCTAAATTATTCTTATCATATAATGTCGTAATTGATATACAGTATTGCCACAATTAAAGAAGATAAACAATTATAACAATATTTTTTAAATAATAAACAATAGTAGACATATGTATATACTTATACTTACTTTCTTAAAATAAATAATTTGTTAAAAAAATATATAAATCAGCTTCACGCTGTATCCCGCATCCAGCAGGGTAGGTAGAGGGAACCTAGTGTTAAGACACTCCGTTCCTCACTTACCTCCGAATTTTGGAGGCATTGCATATTGAGTGGCGGAACTCTACGCGCCTTGCCACGACACCAGAGCGAAGAACTGGAAATATACATTTAAATAAATATATCATTTCCTCGAGTGGGGATCAAACCCACATCAGCACTTTCAGCCACAGCTTGTACCCCTGCGCCACGACTGGCCTTCGTCTATAGTTATTTCATGTAAACTCACAGAATTTATTCTATCCTACAGTTTCATGTATTTGGAAACAGATCTCTAAATACAAATTATATTTTTAGCGTAATTAGATAAGCCGTTTTATTTTTATGATGGAAAAATAAATTGATGTTACAAAGTTTACATTTCATAAAATAAATATTATTTCGTTTACTACTTTTAATAGGTACCGATAGTAATATCCGTATGGAATTTTTCGATAATACTATTTCATCATCTTGACGACTAACATTTATAACATATATAGGTATTAAGACCGTCGCGGCGCAGAGGCACGACTGTGAATTATTAATCAATCAACCATACAATCAGCTTCACGCTGTATCCCGCACACTGCAGGGTAGGCAGAGAGAACCTAGTGTTAAGACACTCTGTTCCCCACTTTCTGCCGCATTCTGGAGGCATTGCGTGTTGAGTGGCAGAACTCAACGCCGCGCTTAACCTCGACACCAGAGCGAAGAAATGGAAATATAAATTTAAGTAAATATTTCATCTTCTCGAGTGGGGATCGAACCAGTCAGTTTTACAGTACACTTTGTGCCACTGCGCCACGACTGGCCTGGAATTATTATTTATTAATAATTAATTTTCGTCTGGTAACAAGGCAAAGCGCGGCGTTGAGTTTTACCACTCAAAATGCAATGCCTCGAAAATTTTACGGAAAGTGGGGAAAGAAGAGTGTCTTTGCCTTGGTGGCAGAGCGAAGAAACGTATATATATATATATATATATATATATATATATATATATATATATATATATATATATGGATGTATAAAATATTTTCTTCCTTCGAGTGGAGATAGAATCCTCAACTGTCGCGTTACAGTCACACCCTCGTGGCCCTGCGTCACGACGGCCTCATAGGAATTATTGTGTACATAGCTCTCGATCTTTATTGCTTATATGTTATGTATTATTCAATTATATTAGGATCTCCGCACTCCGACAAATTAAATAGGCCAAAATATATTTTTTCAAATGGTATGGCCGCTAATAACATCAAGAAAGGTAATTTATGTACCTACTTTCCAACGAAAAAAATGTATATTTTAATGAAGAATATTTTGAATGCGATACATTTGACTACGAAATTTACATAATGTGGAAAAGCAATGTCAATAATATTACCGGTCCACTATATCAGCTATATTGGCAATAATATTGAACCTATGCAAATACTTACCATTTGTTAGTTCAGAGAGTCATATTGCCTCGACACCAGAGCGGAGAAATGAAAATATAAATGTAAATAAATATTTCACTTCCTCGAGTGGGGATCGAACCCACAACGAGTCGATTTTACAGTCACACTTTGTGCCTCTGCACCACGACCGGCCTCCTTTTTGTTGTAGTTAAAATAAACTTATTTTCATTTATTATTCTATTTCTCCAGCTATTGATGCTAAAAATATACTTCTTTTAGTATTTATATTCTTTGTTAATTAGTTTTAAATGTAAATAATATAAGGAGTGATGAAATATTTAATATTTTCCTTTCCTTTCTCTCTCTGGTAACGAGGTAAGGCGAGTTCAGCCACTCAACACGCAATATTTCAAATGGGAAACCGAAATGTCTTAATGGGAAACAGAGGATTGTGTTTAGGTTCCCTGACTACCTTGCTATGTGAGGGATACAGTGTGAAGCTAAAAAAATCATTTCAGTTTAATTTTTAGGTAAATATGCACAAGATATGCGACGAAAATAAATTTAATTTCCTAGAGACTTGATATGTTTATCACAATTGATGAATCTTTATAGTTGCTTACATCAACCAATACCGAGTAATTAATGCTTATATCTTAACAATTTATTGTAATTTCCAATAAAAGAGAACCTTATGAATTGTGCCTTAGGCTGTCTTTTATACATTTTCAGTAAGGCTATTATGACTTTTTGAGTCTGTGGCAATTGCAAATGTCATTTCGCTGACGTTTCTTTTAATTGTTTTGCTACCTTTAGGTATTAGAATATAACGAAGTTTCTTTTATAATTAACGTTTTACACATAGAAAAAATATATTTCAAATAGTGAATACATCCATTTGTGTGTCATCCTATATATTTATCTCATAACTTTGTGTACAACAAACATTAAGAAGACTTTTTCTCTTAAAGCTTAGAAAATCATATATAAACTGACATCAATAATATTACTGTAAGTATATTTATATATAGTACAAATTATTATAACAGCATTATACGTGAAAGTTTAATAGACATACATATGTAATAAAAAACAAAACAAAACAAAAATATAATGATAACCTACAAACTTTATATTCACATGTAAGGGCTATGTTATACACTTAACCTCTAATATGAAATATTGGATTGGAATTTTTTTATTTTAATTAATAATTCATAGTACAATACAGGCCATGATATTTTATTATGAATATACAATCAATGTTTAGAGTGTATATTTTGTTTTACCACCTTGTATTCTTGTGCAGGGCTATTGTTAATAAAATAGATTACACTGTCATGTCCTCTGCTAATAAATAATATAATAAAGAAGACATTGGCTGTATATTGTCAATTCTTTTGTTAATTTTCCTTTTTTTTTTTGTTGCATTTAAAAAATAGAAATATATCTTATTAATTTTTATGTTGTTATTTATATCACATGATCCAATTATAATTTTAATTGGTCTCATTTTGTATTGAATTCCATCATTATCATCGTTTGTGCTGGTTTACACCGGAATTATTTCTTGATATTATGTGAATTTGATAACCTTTTATAGATCTGGGACAATTTATTCCAAAAACTGCTTAAAAGTAGAATCATCTAAATTTTTATGGTTAACAGAACAAAGTCTGGTTTTTTCATTTCTATACAACTTGCTAGTAAATCCTTATCTCTTACAAATTTGAACTAATGACCTATGTACGTCAACAGTAAGTGATGAGGCAGAGAATATGTTCGTGTATACTCAGTTCATTACTGAATACCACAATGAGAAGTCATACATATTTTGATTCTATGGGCGTGCCCAGGTAAAAAAATATTACCTAGGTTTTTTGTTTGTGTTCTATAACAAATGATTGTTTGCAAGCGTAGTATTAGTCCGTATTTAGTCTATTTTGGCTTTAATTGTTTTTTTTATATACTACTTTTCCATTTTTTATATCTTATATTTGTTTCTTTTCCAAAACAGAATAATGGCACGGATTCTGGATGGCAAAGCTTTAGCCAAGGAAATTCGAGATGAATTGAAAATTAAAATTTGCAATTGGGTTAGCAATGGATACAGACCCCCGTCAATTTGCTGTGTAATCGTCGGTGATGATGCAGCCAGCCATACTTATGTAAGAAACAAAATCCAAGCTGCTACGGAAGTGGGTATTAAAGCAGAAACTATCAAATATGACCAGAGTTTCACAGAAAATGAACTCTTAGAGGCTATCCAATTGTTAAATGAGAATAGAGATGTTGATGGTATATTAGTTCAGTTACCGTTACCAAACAGTATAAATGAAAGGAAAATATGTAACGCTATAGCCCCTGAGAAGGATATTGATGGCTTCCATATAACGAATATTGGACAATTGAGTTTGGATATGCCAACAATTGTTCCGGCAACTGCACTTGCTGTTATTGAAATGCTTAAAAGGTAAGACGATTATATTTTGTTTTATATTATAATGTTACTTATTCACTTAAAATTTTCTAAATCTAACATGAAGCCGAAAAAAATATGATAGTTACAATTTTGCGATAAATATGTCTTGATATTACAGGTGCGATTAATAACTCTTAAAGAATTTTTTTTTACTGTCATCCTGCCTGCCTGGATGCAGTAAACTAGTAAAAAAAAAGTAAAAGACATGTATCAATGACAACCTTTATTAAATTTAGGTTATAGTTTCCCTGTCAGATTTCCTTTTAGTGCCCAAAATTTCTTGCAGTTTATTTTACTTCTTCTGGCTTTTTTTATTTACGTTGTTTTTCTTGAAAGAGATCTGTTTCTCTAGATAAACATAATGATCAACATATTCTATATTTTTTTGATTGATTGATATTTCCCCTTATGTTGATTGGTGTTTTTAAACTATTTGTCATAAACTTATTTGCAGTTCTGCATTCATATATAGACCCACTTTTGTACTTTCTTTGTCTAGCTGACTTATCATCTCATTTATTTCACTTGCTTTTTCAGTCATAACAACTATGTCGTCTGCAAATCTGAGATGGTTGAAGTAGCAACTACCTAGTATTAATGCCTTTTATTTCCCACTTTAAGTTTTTAAATGCTTTCTACGACAGCAATGAAGATCTTTAGTGATAAGGATCTCCTTAACGCACTCCTCTTTCTATTTTTGTTTTTTCGCCTCTTGTCTCTAATCTGACTTTGCTGGTGCTGTTTGCATATATATTTTTTATAATTTTGATATATTTTTGGTTGATGTTCTGCTGTCCCAATGCATTCCAGATTGAGATGTGGCTAATGCTGTCAAATGCTTTGTTGTAATAAATAAAGGCCACATACAAAGATCTATTGAACTCTCTGTATTTTTCTACGATCTGGTCGTGCTTGATGCTTGAATGTGGTCAGTCGTGCTGAAATATTCTCAAAATCCAGCTTGTTCTCTTGGTTGTGACCTCTTGATTATGGTTGATACTCTTTTCAGTAGTATGACAGAAGATAGTTTGTAGTGCTAGTAGACTAATTGGCCTGTAATTTCCTATGTTTGATGGAGGAATCCAATGCCACCCTATACCCTATAATTTGATCATACAAAATATTTTATCTTATACCATTTTATTAGGTTATATAATATGAAGAGATTTTTGATGTTCCTATATTTATATAATAATAAATATATATGATAATATTGATAGGTGATATAATTATTATTTAAGTATTTAAATTATTTAAGTATTTTATTACAAAGAATTACCTACAGTATTTAATTCTTAATTAACCGCACTTATATAAAAACCTTATATTTTGTAAATTTTATTGTTAACAGAAACTAAAAATATTTTAAATAAATTAAAAAAATTAGCTTCACGCTGTATCCCGCACACAGCAGGGTAGGCAGAGGGAACCTAGTGTTAAGACACTCCGTTCCCCACTTTCTGCCGGATTCTGGAGGCATTGCGTGTCGAGTGGCAGAACTCAACGCCGCGCTTAGCCTCGACACCAGAGCGAAGAAATGGAAATATAAATATAAAATTAAATTTAAAAATATTTTAATTAAGATATAAAATATATGACCAATTATAATAATATCTTTATGGGGGCTATAAATAAAAATGGAAGCCTAATAAAATTGATAGCAAAAGTAATGTAATTTGGTTTTGTCACTACAAGAATTTAGCTTGATTTCTTAATATTAATTGAGTTTTAGTTTGATTATTAAGAATACAAATAAATATTATGACATCATATAATAAATTAGGAAGTATTGAAAAAAAACCCAATTGGTTTATCGATTCAACAAATACGAAATTAAAGCGCGTCGTATTTGTAAACGTTTGTTTTGACAAATATTATCATTTTATTTTATCTATACACACATTTAAATGAAATGTCGTCAGTGACATTTCTTAATATAGATAATAAAAAAAAAAACAATGTCTTAGTAAAAACAGCCAATATCAATTAATCATATAAATGACATAATAATATACGAATGACGTAACAAAATGTGTATTACGCTTTAAATGCATGTCAAGTGACGCGTATTTGTCAGTTTATATTTATATCAATCAATTAAACTGTAATAATGGATTCTCTTGATTTTAATGGTGTTGAAATAACTATAGTAATAAATTTGTTGAACTGTGTTTTGAATTATTGATGATTTGAAATGTAAATTATAGATGCTACCTTTTCTAAATAATGATCTAGTAGATTCAAATTGGCTATAGAACTGTCGATATTTGTAGATTCGATTCTAAATTGATAAATATAGATTCTGTGGTACTCCAGGACATGATTTTATATATTTTTTTAATGAATTTATATTACTATTATTATTTTTAGGAGGCGCTATTTCTATCAATCCAATATATTTAGCTGTACGCCTTTTCCTACATATAATTAAGTAGATAGAGGAAACTTAGTAGTAAAAAACTCCGATCCACACTTTACATACTGTTTTCGAGAGAGTTTCAAGAGTTGAGAACTCAACGCCGCGCTTTGTCTTGTTATCAGAGATGAAAAAAAAATGTCCCACGGGTAAAAATCAGTCCGATGCAGCACCACTGTGCCTCGACGACTCTTCAAAATATATCCAAAATATTTACTAAACACACATACGAATATATTGTTTGCTAATAAAATAGTTTTATAATCATTGGTATCTACTCGCTTAGATTCAAAATCCAAACGTTCGGTCGCAACGCGGTAGTGGTAGGCAGGTCCAAGAACGTGGGCATGCCGATAGCGATGATGCTGCACAGCGACGGACACCACGACAGCGGGCTGGGCATGGACGCGACGGTCACCGTGTGCCACAGGTACACGCCGGCGGAGCACCTGGAGATGTACTGTCGCAATGCTGATATCATTGTGACGGCTACTGGTGAGTTGTCCATCTCTCTGACACGAACTTGCAAATACGTATAAACACACACACACACACACACACACACGCACACACAAACAGACATATGGGTATACACACTCACTCATATAAACTCAACAGTCGTGCAGTTATTAAGTCATGGCTGCCCGCCCTGAAGTTTACATTTTTGAACATTTGCATTGGTCACTAGGAAGAGTTCCATATCTACGGCTAACGTCAGGGCGACCACGTCTAGTCGACCATATAATTGTCAAATTTACTGTACTCAGCAGACATATAAACGCAATATACATTCATTTATTTATTTAAATTGCTATATCACTTGGAATTTAAGCATTTGGGTATAATTTTGTTATTTTTATTTTTCATTTTATCTTTATTTAAAGGTATTCGTCATAATTAATTTTTCATGTATGTTTACTCTCTCGCTCAGGTATACCAAAACTTATAAAAGCTAACATGATAAAGCCCGGTGCTACTGTAATCGATGTTGGTATAACTCGCGTCAACGAAGATGGGAAATCCAAGTTAGTCGGTGACGTTGATTTTGATGGTAAGTATTGATTTTATCCTTTTTTTTTATTATTAGACCTAGCTCTATCCAGATAGATATACATTTACACCGATAGAGATCTATCTCTATGTGTGATTAACTTTAAATTATTCGAACTTGATGACAATATTATTTTTTCATAGCATCAACCTGATGTGTTTATAGACCAGAGTAAAGATAGTACTATATATAGTAAAAAAAGTAAAAAGTAGTAGTAAAAATATATATATTTTTTTAACTAAAAAGTTTAAAGTTGAGAAGTGTAATTGTATACGCAATGATTTTGGGTTCAATCCCGAATCATAAAAATATACGTACATTTTTTATTATTTTCATTTCTGAGGTCTAGTGAGTCAAAGCTCAGCGTTGGACTTCCTTTATCCAGAAACAAATATCTCTCACTTGTGTTATATTTTTTTGTACGTATTCTCTGCAAAAACACGTCAAAATAAAGCAAAATATTTTTTTTCTCTCAGAGGTCGTAAAAGTAGCCGGTGCGATCACACCAGTGCCGGGTGGAGTCGGTCCAATGACAGTAGCTATGCTGATGTATAATACATTCCAAGTCGCTCAAAACCGACAAAAAATATATTTAGAAAACTAAAGTATATAGGATTTTATTTATATTATTTTTATCGATTTTTTATGTTTAGCTCATCTGGTACAACACTGACATAATTGCATTTAAAAAAAAGGAACTTAAATATGTCAATATATACGGTAATACCATTTAACAACTGATTGTTTGTATTTTTTTTTCGAAAAATGGAAATACGTCATTGTCACACCAAATGACAAATATTGTTTAAGCAATTATTTTAATGTAAAATGGAAGTTCTAACGGATTAATCGTGTATAATTTAGATATACAGCACTATTTAGAAATTCGGTTTTTTGAATTTTTGCGCATTGTTTACTCGGGAAGAAAATATTTTTAAATTTAAAAAAAAAACACAGCTTCACGCTGGATCCTGCACACAGCAGGGTAGGCAGAGGGAACCTAGTGTTAAGGCACTCCGTTCCCCACTTTCTGACGAATTCTGAAAGGCATTGCGTCTTGAGTGGCAGAGCTCAACGCCGCGCTTTGCTTCGACACCAGAGCGAAGAAATGGAATAAATTTCATCTGTCATTTCATCATCATACCTAACTTTAGAGCGGCTACGAGTTGTCGACCGTACACACCCGTGACTTTTTAATAGTTAAATATTCAAAAAAGAATTAATAAATGACATAACTAAATTATACGCGTATAATCTTTATTAATTATGTTCAAATTAATCTACATTATAAATGTTGATTTTTATATAATTAAAACTTTATTTCTGCATACATGGCTGTATTTATGGGTGTAGTACTTTTTGAACACAACAAAGTTGTTGTTCTTGACGATTATATACAGTTAATTTTTTTTATTTAGTAATTATATAATCTGAGTAAGACAGTTTTATTTTTTTTCTTCAGAAAATAAATGACTTGTGTTAGTAACGATTAGTAATAGTAAGGAGTTATTATTTGAAAAGAATTATTTTCATTTTAAAATGAAAAATTTAATCTATGAATGTTAAGTTAGTTTCATGTTTTTATTTAGCCTCGAATATATTCGATATGATTGTATTTAATAATATATGTTTCTACAAATGGCACCCTAAAAAATATATGTGGCATAACTAAAAATATCTTCTGAACTTGCTAAAAAATTATAGTAGGTCAATTCTAATATTCTATGTCGATTTTCTACAAATTTTAACTTTGAGTTATGTCGCTTTCATTCTTAGGCTGCCATTTATAAACCATTTCTAAAAGAAAATATCATATATAACCATAATATTATTTGAAATTAACTCACTAATCTATATAGTTCCTATTAAAATGACATTCTGATAAAGAACAATAGTAATTAGCTTTTGAATTGATACAAAATGCAAATGAAAATGTTATTTTTGGCAATTTTGTTAGTTTTTCCAGCGAATATATTAATTATTTAATAATATGTTTTACCTTTTTGGTTATAAAATCTTCTTACTTATTTAGTGGAAAATAAAAAAAAACACTATTTTTACTAGGGTTCTCTCTTTACTTAAATTAAAATATTTATACATGAATTTTCAATTATAATTTGTTAGTAATCTCAAAAGAGTTTCATATTATGTTTCCAAATCAGAAACATATTGTGCCTTATTTATTAAGTAGGCGTAAGTAAATACAAGTATTATAAATGTTTAAGATTAATTCTATTATTTTAATATTGATTTATGTTTTTTTTTATTATTGTTTTATCGATTTTCAATATCGTTTATATATTATCGATTTTGCATTTTTTTTCGTTGTGTTAATAATTTCTGTTTAATTAATATGATGCATTTTATTGTTAATTATACATTTATTATTAATATTGAGGTCACTAGCTCAATATGTTTTATATTTTTAAGGAGATATAATAAAGAAGATATTAATTAAAATTTCGTTTGATTTTCCTTACACCTTTTTAATTTTTCCTGTTTTGTTTTGACATTAACTACAGGGGTGACAGTGTGAATTTTTTTCTGTAAACTAAATGAAAATGTCTTTGTACGGCTGCTATTTGTGCTGACTTGTTAAACTGCATATTGGTTTTAAAAATAAATTAAATCCATTTCATAGTAAAATAAAATCTTCAATTATTTTGGGAATTCCTAAAGAACTGTACTCGTGTCATCTAACCGAATACTTTAGATAACATGGATGTCATTCTGTCATGGATTATAGCATTGCATTCTGTTATTACTGCAAATCTACAGACTCGCGCAAAATTAGCTAGCTAGTAGCACTTTGGTTCACTTCTCTATATAGGTCCAGGTTGTTTTCTCACTTGCATCAACTTATTTAGAATCTTGCATCATATTATTTGAACTTCCCGGACGGCATGCATGAAGATGTAGATGTCAGTAGATGAGGAAAAAGAGGTATGTAGAGACCGTAGCGTTTGGCGCTCTATAAAGCGTGAAGTTAAGTTATAACTACTACGCCAATGTTTAACATAAAATAACATATTATTAATAAGAAATAAAATAAATCAGCTTCACGCCGTATCTCGCAAACAGCAGGGTAGGCAGTGGGAACCCAATGTTAAGACACTCCGTTCCCCACTTTCTGGCGAATTCTGGAGGCGTTGCGTGTTGAGTGGCAGAACTCGACGCCGCGCTTTGCCTCGACACCAGAGCGAAGAAATGGAAATATAAATTTAAGTAAATATTTCATCTCCGTGAGTGAGGATCGAACCAGTCGATTTACAGTCACACTTTGTGGCCTCGAATATATTCAACATGACGAAATTCTTTTTTGTCCCCAAAAATATGCTTAAAGTACATAAAAGATTTGTTGTTTGTGTCTTGAATATGCATGTACGTCTGTACACTTAGCTAAGATCATGGTCAGAGACCACACAGTCTGAATGTGGCCAGGACGACCGTTTTCCCTTCTCACATCCTTTTCACTTTTTACAAGTTAATCCATTCTTCTCTCATAAAGTTCCCCGTTTCCTTAATGTTCAATGTTTGTTAATGTAGACCTCTATATATTTTTAATGAAAATATATTAGATATAGAAATTAAATTATAAATACAATGTCACCAGAATTCAGCGGAAAATGGGAAAGGCGTGTTTTGACACTATGCTGCCTCTGTCTAATATGCGGGAAACAGCGTGAAACTGAAAAAAATACATAATAATAAGTAAATCAATAAAAACAATAGCACTTGATTGATGTATTTAATCAACCAACGCGAGTACCACTGCACTGTCAGCGTGACACATTTAAATTAATTAACCGTAATGAATTTATAATGTTCCGAACTCAAATATCACAGCGTGTTTTATTTTAAACGAGGCAACAGGTGCCATTTTGTTTATCGAAATAAAATAAAATGACGTCACGTTTGAAAATCTACTTGTTGATGAACGTGGTTGGTTGTGCATAAAGATTTTTAATTGCGTTCAAAAATTTTTACATATTTAGCTATATTTGAATTTAGCTAGTAGGATAAATGCTATTAATCTTATTTTATTTGCTTTAAGGATTCAAGTTCCACTGGTTTAAGTAGTTAGATAAATATTGAGGCCGTCGTGGTTCAGCGGCACAGCGTTTGTATGTTACCGCGACGGTTGTAGGTTCGATTATTATTCAGGAGAATAAATTATTTTAATTTGTTCACTATGATAACAAGACGAAGGGTGGTATTAAATTTCGCCAATCCACATTAGAGGAACTGGTTAACAGTTCTGTCCAAAGTTATGACAATTTGTACGTTACTATTGTATATTTGGAATGTCACATTTCACGGGATGGTCGTAAGTTCGAAATCCAATTTAATTTTTTTATATTTAAGGTAATATTGTTTATTTAATTAGACCAAATGTAGCGGTAAACCTCGTCACTTAACACAATAAGATAATTCGATTTTTTGATATCAAAAATAGGTGAAAATTGTAGACCTGAGAGTTTTAACACTATGTTCTCTCTGTTTCCCATGCAAACTAAAAAAAAACTATTTACTTCCAGTCACACGTTCCTATAATACCTTAAAGTAAGTAAAGGGAAGTAAAGTTAAGCTCAAAAGCTACCAATACAATATTTTTATCCCTACACTGTAATAGACTTCCTTCGCAAAGCTGGCATTAATGTAATAATATTTACATACGCTCTTCCACGCCATATGCTCCACCAATATAGTTGTATTGTTATGGAAATTGAAAAGAAATTGGAATAGGAAATAAATAGATGGGTTTTATTCATTACATCTTCAAACAGTGGTTTCTGGTATTAAGTAACTTGGTTTGTTTTTTTTGTATATGTAATCTTATTGAAAGGTTATCTATCTATAGAATTTTCGAGGCCTTCGTGGCGCAGGGGTATAAAGGTGTAACTGTAACGCGACTGTTGTGGGTTCTATCCCCATTCGGGGGACTTATTATTTATTAATATTTTCATTTCTTCGCTCTGGCACCAAGGCAAAAAGCCCGGTTTTGAGTTCTGCAACTTAACATGCAATGCCTAGAAAAATATATCTGTAAAAAGTGAAGTGCGTAGTGTCTTAACACTAGATTTTCTATGCTTACCCTGTTGTGAGCTGGAAACAGCGTGAAGCTGATTAAAAAAAAATATAGAATCTTATATATTATTATCCCGTACAAAGCTGGGTAGGCAGAGGGAACCCAGTGTAAGACACTCTGTTCCCCACTTTCTGCCGAATTCTGGAGGCATTGCGTGTTAAGTGGCAGAACTCATCGCCGGGCTTTGCCTCGACACCAGAGCGAAGAAATAGAAATATAAATTTAAGTAAATATTTCATTATGTGATTAATATTTTCTAAATAACAGGTTTCTCTTATACACACTCTGGCCCTAAAATAATATTTATAAGGCATTTTGATGGTAAGCATTTCTAGGTCTGCAAATCTGAATTATGTTTAGCTTCACAGGGTAGGCAGGGGAAACCTAGTGTTAAGACTTACCGCCGAATTGTCAAGGCATCGCGTGTTGAGTGGAGTGATCTCTATATATAATAAGACAGTAAAAATATTTTATCTGTACATTTAGTAATTTTGACTGAAATGGATAGAGGGACACTTAAAAAGAATAATAGAAAGCAAAAAGATTTTTTTGGAATTTCTTGTCTGTCTGTCTGTCTGTCTGTCTGTCTGTCTGTCTGTCTGTCTGTCTGTCTGTCTGTCTGTCGACATATTGTTGTCCG
>JAATLQ010038644.1:0-55313 GCA_013421005.1 Heliconius erato x Heliconius himera
AATCCAGGGCAGTACGCGAGGCAATTAAGAAATCGTTGGCGGTAGTTTGATATAATAATTATGTCAACTGACAGACGAATGCCACCTCAGTCTACCCGTGACCACGGACTACTGCAAAGTGTTCGAAACGTCGGGTTTCCAAAAATGTATAAAAGTACCAAATATACGCGATTAATCCGGTTAAAATAGTTTCATTTAAAATGTGTAATAATCGTGAAAATCAAAGAACTTATTATGCATAAAATGTATTTAAATATACAATTTAAAGTACAGTAATTTTATGATTAAATTAAAATATTACTATATCGATTATTGTGGTTTTACATACCTAATAAGGTTTTACGGTAGTTTAACGGCTGAATTAAGTTATAAGTTATTAGTATTAGATTTAATATATTTATTTCGTAGTTTCAGTTTGACAACACAATAGCAAAGCCATAATCAACGCCCGGCAGTCAACAAGGTGCTTGTGGATTCGATTCCCACTAGCCCTAGTTAGTTTCATTGGGTACAATTTTTAAATATGCTTGTTTTTACTTCTTGTCAGTTTAATCTTTTTATCAAAGCTTGATAGTAAACAATAAGTACAGAAAAATATTTCTTAATTGTTTTCAATCAAACGCGATATTACCAATCGCTATTTTGGAGTATTGCGTATTGGAGTGTTGGAGACATTGCGTATTGAGTGGCAGAACTCAACGCCGCGCTTAACCTCGATACCAGAGCGAAGAAACGGAAATATACATTTAAGTAAATATTTCATCTCCTCAAGTGGGGATTGAACCCACAACCAGTCGGTTTTACAGTCACACTTCGTACCGCTGCGCCACGAATGGCCTCAATATCGTATTTAAATTACAATAATTGATTCCAATTATTCTGTATCACTAAAGCATTATTTCATAATACACTTAATACACCATCAACCAGCCCAACTAGCCGATCACAAAGTAAATAAAGGCAAAACCAATTAATTTATTACATATATTAGTCATTGTCCAAGTTATAAATCACCGAAAACGGCGCCGTGTTGCGTGACCCCCGCGGCGTATTCTACACCGATGTCATAATTCCGTGTTGATTTCCTTCACCCGTGACTAATACTAAGGATTATATTTAACATGGTCTAAATACGCACTAATTTATTTTTATTTTAACAAGATATTGTTATAATAAATATGACATGAATAAATTTTGAGGTCAGTCGTGGCGCAGCAGTACAAAGTGTGACTGTTAAAAGCGATAGGTTGTGGGTTCGATTTCCACTTTGGGAAATGATATACTTATTATTTTCATTTCTTTGCTCTGGTTTCTAGGTAAAGCGCGGCCTTGAGTTGCGCAATGAGTAGCGCAATACCTCAAGATTTCGGTGGAAGCTGGGAAGCGGCGTGTCTTAACACTAGGTCCCCTCTACCTACCCTGCTGTGTGCGGGATACAGCGTAACGCTAAAAAAATGTTAGAATATCAAATAACCGGTAACCCTAAATTTGGTAAAGTAATGATCAGACAACTGTAGATATTACACGTCTAATGTATGCGCTCGTTGACTACTAAATGAACATCTCGTAGCATAATTCAGCAAATAAAACAAATAGCTGAAACCTGAAGCAATCGGTGCGCAGTGGCATAAGCGTGTGACTTTAAGCGCAACGGTTGTGAGTTCGATTCTCACTCGCGGGAATGAATCATTATCTATTATTATTTTCATTTCTTTGCCCTGGTAACATGGTAAAACGCGGCGTTCGAGTTCCATTCCATCAATGCAATGCTTTGAGGATTCAGTGGAAAGTAGTGTCTTAACACTAGGTACCTCCTGCCTACATTGATATATATAACTGAAGCCTGCACTTCAGTTCTTTTGTCTATATAAGAAGCAATAGCATATAGATATATGCTTAAGAGGTTATTAAGGAATTATTAAAAATGATAAGGATAGTACAAAAAGATTTAAACATTTAAATAATCGAATAGTTTCAACATTTTATTAAATGGTAATTTTCTATTGCATTATTATTTTTTCTTTTAACCTTGTAATATAATCAAATTCTCGATATTCAACCAAGCAGGTCACATATGAAACTCATTTATCAAGGTATCTATCCTAACATATTCCAACGATCTCCAGAGACACCTCATCCAACCTGGAACGTGGAACTGAAAATTGGAAGCCATATTTCAACAAGTATTAGGGGAAGGAAAACTGCACGCCATCTGTAGGCCTTATCTATGTCTATAAATATCATATGGAACCCCGGACCGAAGGAGTAGGAATTATAGCTCGGTACTTTCAGCCGCGGTGTTATGGGTAATTTATTCACCCCCATAGTGTAATTTTACGGGAATTTTTATAATTATTTCACAAATTTCGTGACTTCCATCAGTTAGGTTGATTTAGATACAATTAAAATTGATTTATAGATTAAAAGTGACTTTTGTATAGTATTTTTCTCTATGTTACAATAAATAATACATCTACATATAGAGGCGCAGCGGCACGAAGTGTGACTATAAAACCGACTGGTTGTGGGTTCGGTCCTCACTCGAGGAGATGAAATATTTACTTAAATTGATATTTCCATTTCTTCGCTCTGGTGTCAAAGCTAAGAGCGTCGTTGAGTTCTGCCACTGTTGAGTGGCAATGCCTCCAGAATTCGGCAGAAAGTGGAGAACGGAGTGTCTTAACACTAGGTTCCCTCTGCCTACCCTGCTGTGTGCGGGATACAGCGTGAAGCTGAACATGAACAAAGTAATCGTTATAATAATAAAAAATAGTGCATTTTTAATTTTCTTGCCTTCACAGCTGACACGAACAGCTCTACTCTCATAAACGCCAGAGGGTGAGAGTATTAATACCAAAAATACAGAATCAAAGAAAAATGAGTTTGGAATGATTGAATGCAGTCACGTTTTCTTAAGTCGAGGGGTTGAGTTGATTGATTTGTGAGTTTGTGTTAGTGTGTGTGTGTGAGTTTAAGTTAGTTGCTTTGCTAGTTTTTTTTTAACTTGGCTTTTTATTAAATAATATTTTTAAGTTACTACTTTTTATTGTCAAATTACATATTTTTGATGATTATATATTATATATTTTAGTTGATAAAAGTTTGTTAATTAAGCAGCAATAGTCCATCTAATAACACATTATATCATAATACTCAGCATATCTAACATAATGCAAAAAAATATAATAACCCCAAAATAATAAAATTTACGAAATTCATAAAAATCCAGGCCAGTCATGGTACTGCCACTCGAGGAAATGAAATATTTAATATTTTTATGTTTAATATGCTCTGGCAATTATGTAAATCCGGCGGAAAGTGAGGAGTGAAGTGACTTAACATTATTAATACTAGGTTCCCTCTGCGTACCTACCTTAACAATCCGGCGGAACGTGGAGAATGGAAAAGTCTTAATGGAAATGGAGTATCTTATTACTAAGACTCCAGGTTCCCTCTGACTACCTTCATATCAATGAAGCCATAAATAATATTGTTACAAATTATACTTAATACGTTGCTAAGTAAATTTAAATTTGTATAAACGTTATATCAATTATATATAAATAGAATAATCATTTAACAATATTACGTTTATTAGCTATAGCCTCTTCAGGGCGCAATCGAAACTGACAAGGGGTCATGTCTGTTTTCTGACAAGAGCCATCATCCAACACCTGGTGTGAAATGCAATCAAGTTTAATTATTATGGGTATTAATAACAAGGGTGGGGACCCGTTGCCATGGCAACACCCCATATTAGTCAGCCTGCGAATGTACCACACAAATGTTGGGTATTTATGAGAAAAGCTGATTAAAGCCTTAATTTTTGGGACTTTCAGTTGTTATCAAAATGTACGGAAACTTATATTAAAACTGAGGGAAAGTACTTAAGTTACTAAGTAGATATACGCAAATATGGTTTTGGTAATGAAAGTAACTTTTATTATATGGTTGAAATAACAAATTTATGTCAATTTGACCTATATAGATTTTGAATAGAATTCTTATATCACGATAGGCAGAGGGAACCTAGTGTTAATATATTCGTTTCCCCATTTTATACTGAGTTTTCGAGACTTTTAAGGTCGAGTGCGGTTCACAACGCTACGCTTTGTCTCTTTACCAGAGCGAGAAAATAAAAATAATTCTCCCCCCGAGTGGAAATCGAGCACACAACCATCGCTTTTATAGTCAACTCAGTGCAACTGCGTACGACAGCCTCAAATAAATCTTAAATTTCAATTATTTTTTGCTTGCTTTGCTTATAAATGACAGCTATTTGGTTAATAATGTGTTAAAAACGGATAAAACAAAAGAAATTTGTTTTCTAAATACAACTTTATAAAAACAGAAAGATGATAATAGGCGCACTAGCTGGTATGCATATGTTCTGCAAAAAAGGATATACGAGTCAATTGTATCAATACGAATTGAAAATTCATCAAGTTATATGTTAGTTGTTAAGCAAATTGCTCTAATAACAATGTCTTATGTATTTGAGGCCAGTAATGGCGCAAAGGCACAAAGTGTTACTTTAAACGTAACAGCTTGTGGATTCGATTCCCACTGGGGGAAATGAAGTATAAATTAATATTTTCATTTCTTCACTCTGGTGGCTTTAACGCAGCATTAAGTTTCCGCCACTCAATATACATTGCCTCCAGATTTCGGCAGATAATGAAGAACGGAGTGTCTCAATACAAGGTTCCCTCTGCCTACTCTACCGTGTGCGGGGTACAGCGTGACGTTAAAAAAACAATGTATTTATTTTAGGAGACTTTCGCCAATTAGGTTAACATATAAATATGTCTTTAACTATTTAAAACCCATTTGCAACTTTAACGCTAGCTAAAGTGGTGTGATTGCTCGCGAACGACTGCTTTAACGGGTTGTTAATTATT
Source organism: Heliconius erato x Heliconius himera (assembly GCA_013421005.1). Classification (NCBI taxonomy): domain Eukaryota; kingdom Metazoa; phylum Arthropoda; class Insecta; order Lepidoptera; family Nymphalidae; genus Heliconius; species Heliconius erato x Heliconius himera. The sequence continues at coordinate 4,902 of JAATLQ010038644.1, forward strand.
TACATCTAACTAATTCCTTCGTTTACGTGAGCTGTAAAACGGAAACAGCCCACAAACGTCGAAAATACGACGTGGAATAAAGGAAGGCTTACAATTTAAACAAATTTATAAAAATGTTGTAGTAATTTAATACGGTCGACTGAATCATCAAAATATACAAAGAAACATGTCCAACAACTACAAATCTGATTTCAGTACAAAATTCTACACTTTTTTATTATTATAAAGTTTTTTTCTGATTTAAAACTACATGCAATAAATAGGTTAAAGGTAAAATTGTATAAGGATATCAAATATTCCAAGTTATTTACAAAATTAAAAAACAATCAAAATTATACTATATCACAGTCACTAGAAAAAGATGAATCTATGTATTGACTAAATTACGTAATATGGCAGTCTATTAGTAACACGTTTACGACACTACATTCTTAAAATAGTTTCTGTCGATTTAAAAATGGTAGAATTGGATATCGAATATGAAACAAATCAAAAATAAGAATTAATAAATTGTACACAGTTCTTAAAGTTACAGCTCTCTTATAGTGAAATTTCGACAACCATCTTTACATTGTATATGTACATATACTTAAGCCTAGTATTGCTTTTATTACTTTTAATGATATTTTTTTTAAATTAACTACGGTAAGAGTGACCTGAGCAACCAGATGTACCAGAGTTGCTTGCGAACGCACGCATCTCCCTGTACGGTGATTCTCTGCAAGAAATAGGATAGTAAGAATTCTAAATTCTAAAGCTATTTAATAGATTTAGATAGTAACAATTCTAAATCGGATATTTATATTTATTTATATAAATTTTTAAAATAATAATGAAAAAGTAATTAAGAAGTTTAATTTAATAAAATAATCTTTACCTTTCATAAGGTGGCGGAGGAAGAATGTCACACAGATTCATCCTACAGTTTTGCTCACTTCGGCGTCCTTGACTGGAATGTTTGGATTCTTGAGTCATTTGTCTAAAACTATTCTCTCTTCCCAACCACTGCCATTGTGGATAATCATATTCGACGTCAGCAATTGCTGTCCACTCTCTAGTTTCACCGTGATGACTAGATGACCTTGACTGAGCAGTTTTACATGACGGACACTCGTCCAGGGTCATATCTTGCATATCGTGTATATCATCTGCATCATTTCCACATTTGGTCATTTCACTGTAATCTTTTGTTAAAGTTGAACTACTACTGCGGCAACACGTTGAGCAATCCTCATTAGAATATTGATTACTATCAGCGAATGACCGTACCATGCTATTGTCAAAGGATTCCGGACTCACGGCACATTTTATACACGAATCCTCTGCGTCAGTATGATCCTGCAACTAAATTATTTTATAGAAACTAATATTCTATTTAATTACTGCACTAAATGTTAATGTTGCATTAAGATATTTCCAACCTGATAGTTTAATTCGGTGTATATGGCACTAGAGGCATAAGGTTCCGGAACGTGTCTCCTGTTATCTTCTTGGGACATCATATTTATAGCGCTAGTATGTTGTGGAAGACTGTATTCGGCCTCCATGGCCATTGTACCTATTGTATGCCCACCTACAAAAAAAATCAGGTTTACGCTGTATCCCGCACACAGCAGGGTAGGCAGAGGGAACCTAGTGTTAAGACATTCTGTTCTCCACTTTCCGCCGAATTCTGGAGGTATTGCGTGCTGAGTAGTGGAACTCAACGCCGCGGTTTGCGTCGACACCAGAGCGAAGAAATGGTAATATTTCACTTCCTCGAGTGGGGATTGAACCCACAACCAGTCGATTTACAGTCACACTTTGTGCCTCTGCGTCACGACCGGCCTCTATAATTTAATATTATACGATTATCCGATTATATATTTAAATAGATTTTTTGTTAATAGAAGAAATGCATCATTATGAAGTAGTAACTGGAAAAAATATGTTACAAAAAGCAATTAATTAATATACATTACTAAAACTTACCATGTAATAAACTTTGATGGCAATTTAATATTTCTATTCGTGGCTCGTTTGACCCCTCGTACACCGGTCTTTCACGAAGCCATACAGCTTCCTTACCAAGTAAACACTGCGTATTTGTTATTGGAGTACCTGTATTTAACATATATTATTGACCAAATGGCTTGAATTATGAGGCTAGTCGTGGCGCAGCGGCACGAGGTGTGACTGTAAAACCGATTGGTTGTGGGTTCGATCCCCACTCGAGGAGATGAAATATTTACTTAAATTTATATTTCCATTTCTTCGCTCTGGTGTCGAGGTTAAGCGTGGCGTTGAGTTCTGCCACTCAACACGCAATGCCTCCAGAATTCGGCAGAAAGTGGAGAACGGAGTGTCTTAACACTAGGTCCCCTCTGCCTACGCTGCTGGGTGCGGGATACAGCGTGAAGCTAATTTAATTTTAATTTTTAACTTGAATTATTACATTTAAAGATATTATAAGAAAATGTTTTATTTAACTAACCAGTAGGATTATGATTCTTTCGATGTTTTGATTGTTTTCGTCGCAAATAAACTATTGTAACTGTACCTAATATTATGATTACTAATAATATCAAGCTAAGTATTAAAAGCCATGTTTCTTGGAACATTGTCAATATAGCTTTATCAGTTGCAGGTTCAGTCCTGAAAAAAAAATATAGGATTTAAAACAAAAAAGTATTTTTAAAATTGAAAATGAAAAGTGTAATAAAATTTTATTTAATGTAATATATATTTTTTATTTCTGATAAACACATGTTGAAATGCCTTGTAAACTAAATATACTATAATATATTACTTTATATGCACTTACTGTACATAATGTCTCTGAGAATGCGTAGGTAGCATATGAATATGCGCAGGCGCACTAAAGGGCCCGTGTCCGCGGCGCGTGACGGCGGCGGCGCGCGCGCTGTACCGGCCACCTGTGCGCAAGGAGCTCGCTGCTGCTGCGCGAGTACGCGACCCGAGTGACATCTGGCCTACTACCCGACCGTTGTTGGTACCGCCCACTCGCACTTCGATCTATTGTTTGTCAGTTATAGAACTTAAGTATTTGTTGGACAAAAAAATAATATACATAAGTATGCCAAAATTATTAAGAAAGTTTGAAATGATAATTTTATGTAAATTAATTCGTTGCTTTAAGTATATTTTTTCTTTAACATACAAAAGTTAAATATTTAAATATGGTGAAAAATTGTAAAACCAAATGGTGCTTTATATCTTACCAAGTAACCAGAAAGTTCACCATTCCAGGTATGCACTGGTGGCGGGTCCCAGCGAATCCATGCTGATGTAGCATTAATAACTCCTGCAGAAACATTTAGAGGTGGCGCTGTGGGAACTAAAAATGGGATTTAAATAATGTTTAAGAATTTCTATATAATAATAATATTGAGAAAATATCTCTCTCTTATATATTTTTTTACTTACTATCTTCTTCTGTCAATCCACTTTTCATATTGGACGGTTTTCCTAGCAAAAGCTTGTAAAAGGGCATCAAAAATATATTATATTGAGCGTATGGCATTAACCCTGTTAACAAGTGACTGGAAGAACCACTATTATGAACTGTTGTCATTGTAAAATTATCATACTTTGTCAACTCCATAAAACTTTCTAAAGAATTATTTGTTTGCTGGTAATTTTGTAAATCCAAAGCGAATTGTCGATTCAGCGAGGTCCCGTTGAACCATATTTTTACTCCTTCTAAATATTCATTGTAATCTGTTAAAACCTGAAATATATATATAAGTATAAATAAAATAATTTTAAAGATACATTAATCTAATAGAATCTTTTTATAGGTTTAAATGGCTTACATCCCAAACTATTTTTAAAGTTGTAGAAGAGATTCCTTCCACTCGTCTTAAAGCTAAAACGTCTTGTTGTAGATATCGACGTGCTTGAACCAATTCATACTGCGTCATGGGCGGATGATTTTGAGGCTTATTTAATTCGGGATGCGGGGAAGATGTTTCTGAATTACCGTTAAACGAATTTGCTTCTCTTCGTAATACCTAAATGACATTAAGTATAATTAGGAAAATTTTATTTCATACACATTGTTAATGATATTTCTAATGAATTATAAGTATTACCTGTAACGTTACAGTATGTAAAGCACTTCCAGCAGCACTAACAGCTACACAAGTTAGTCTACCAGCGTGTTGTACTAGAACGCGATCTAAATAAAGTGACCCTGTACTATGTATTGAATTTGAAAATATCAGTTCCTGTAAAAGAGACAACAATTAATAAAAAAATATAATATGCAATAAATATGTTTAAAATGATAATAATTTCTTACTTGTGAACCTTCCATTGTCCAAAATACAATAGGCTTCGGAGTTCCTTCAGCTTCGCATGGAAAAGAAACTGATTCTCCTTCCCATGCTGTTTGATCTGATGGCACTCGAGTAAAATATGGCAGTGCTAAAATATCACAAAAGAGATAAGCTTACTTTTACAATTTAAAAGTTAATATTCTTTTTTTTAAGTTTAACTTGAAAAATGACTAACAATGAACTGTTAATATTGCACTGGCAACACTAAAGCCAGCTTGACTTTCAGCCCTGCAAGTATAGGTGCCTCCATCTGAAGCCAAAACTCTATCAATTCTTAGAGAACCTCGTCTTATGATTGCATATGGTGATAACACTCCTTTATCTCGCGACCAAGTCACCGATACATCTGATTCCGGTGACGCCTAAAAAGTAAAACAAAATTTAATATTCATCTAAATATGTATGCAAGGAAGCAGAAATTATAGCAAACTTACTTGGCAATGAAACTCAATGTTCTGACCAATTAATGCCGTTATGTTATTAGGTTTCACTAGAAAATGTGGTCTCCGTAACACGAGTAGCGTAGCAGGACGTGATTGTCTTTCACCAGCTACATTAGACGCTACACATCTGTACACACCACTATCGGAAGGCAGACTTTCTAATATCTTTAAATTACCACCATCTATTATAGTTATTCTAAAACAATTAATAAAAATAAATAAATCAGCTTCACGCTGTATCTCGCACACAGCAGGGTAGGCAGAGGGGAGCTAGTGTTAAGACACTCCGTTCCCCACTTTCTGCCGAATTCTGGAGGCATTGCGTGTTGAGTGGCGGAACTCAACGCCGCGCTTTGCCTCGACACCAGAGCGAAGAAATGGAAATATAAATTTAAGTAAATATTTCATCTTCCCGGGTGGGGATCGATCCCACAACCAGTCGATTTACAGTCACACTTTGTGCCCCTGCGCCACGACTGGCCTTTAACTAACAATTAAAAATTATTTAATATTATATATTTTTTTGTATTTTAATTATTATTGATTATAAAATGTAATATTTACCTTCCATTTACTTCTACATCTAAATTGTGTCCATCTTTTGTCCAATGTACTGAAGGATCTGGTATACCTCTCGGTGAGGCACATTCTAGTAAAGCTGGTTCACCACTAGCTACTTTAACGTCTCTTGGTTCGTTTCTAAACTCTTCTCGTAACACTGTGGGAGTGTGTTCTAATTTTAAATGAAGCTAATCGAAATATGAATATTATAAAATGTAAGTCTTAGTATTTTCAAATTAAATATACGCTTCAATTTATGTTTAGAGGTTTGTTTAAAAGCTATTTTTATGTATAATTGCCTTAAAAATAAATAAAAAAACATAAAAGTAGATCATGAAAAAAAATATTAACAACGACTAATAAAAGTAAAAACCACAAATATTAATGAAATTAAATAATTTTGGAGAATTCCATTTCATAGATTTAATAAGTGATACTAATTACAATTTGGCATAACATAATAATATACAAAACTATTAATAAACGCCCAGACCTAAAACTATCACAATAGTAAATATATAGAATTTTATAACCAGAAATATATTTTTATTATATCACGTGCTTTCTAAGAAAATTCTATGGAGTTAGAGCTATTAAAACTTTTATTAAGTATTCGGGACTATCGCAGTTATTATAAAATGTTTCAAAGTGTCTCTAGTGTGCTTTTAAGAGACGGGCACATTTAGTGCAGTCTTAGTTGCTCTAAGTATTAACATGAAGTTCTTATTAAAATTATACTCGAGTTTAAAAATATTTTATAAAGTTGAAAATGGAAAGAAAAGTTTAAAAAGCTACGTGTATAAAGTAACAACTACTACTTTTATAGATTACAATTATATTAGTATAGATAAAATAATACATTTTTAATATTTTTTTTTCTTATTTTAAATATTTTTTTTTATATATATATTACTGTTATAAGCTAATATTATACATCAATTTATTAAATAATTTAAAGAGCTTTTTTTGAGGTAAATGGCCACCGTTCAAGAAAATAAAATGGATACTACACCATAATGTTTTGTGCTAACTTAATTTAAGCAATTGTCCATATTGTTTACCTTTATTAAATTTTTTGGTAGGCAGAAGGAGGGAGCCCAGTGCCAAGACACTCTGCCTCCTACTTGCCGCCGAATTCTAAAGGCATTATTAGTACGTCCACGCTGCGCTTATTTCGACGCCAGAGCGAAGAAATGAAAATATTAAATATTTAATTTCCTCGAGTGAGAATGAAACCCACAACCTATCACGTTCACAGTCACACGCTTGTACCCCTGCACCACGACGGGCACTCAATTTAATTCACACATACCTATCTCTATACATAGAGATAAAAATGATCACATAATCCATACCCGCTATAGTAAGAGTCGCGTTCTTGCTAACTGCTTCCCCGACAATATTGTGCGCGACACACCAGTACACGCCCTCGTCGCTCTCCTTCTTGCTGCGCATAACCCTACAATGGAGGGTATCAGGGATGATAAGCTAAGGGTGCATTTGTAAAGGTAAAACTCGTAAAAGTTTATTGTGTACGTGAATCATAAACCTTTGGATATAAATTTAAAGTATCGAATGTTTATAGGTTTATATACAGAAACTGTTTTATGTTTCGTTTTCTTTAATTTTTGATCTTAGCTATAGTATAAGAAAATTACAGAATATACTTTTTTTCTTTAGTTTCATGCTGTATTTCCAGGGAAACCTGGGAACCTGGGAATCTAATGGTAAGACACTCCGTTCTCCATAAAATACTTCCCTTTTTCCGCATAGCAGGGTAGATAAAGAAAATCTTTAAGACACTTCATTCCATTTACCGCCCTATTTTCGAGACAACGCGTGTTGAGTGGCGCAAATCGGAAACTCGGAACAAAAAATTAAATAATTCATTCTCTCGAGGGAAAAGCGAACTCACAACTGTAGTGTTTACCGTCAGCGACTCTGCTGCTGTGCCACTGCACCATGAGGGCCTTAATCACTTTAAAATACGTATATATCCATAATATTCAAACAAGAAATAACTCTACAACGTTATACAACAAATGCGTTATTGTAAAGCTTGCGAATCAATTCTCTATTTGGCAAAAGCACAACAGATATTTATCGTTTCCATATTTGCTATAGCGAGGGAAATCCCGAGAGGTGGCCTCTTGATTTAGTGTAGGTGTAACAAAGAGGGTAAGTCAACGCAATCCGACCTCCCAAACCTTCCTCTTCCTAATTTCATCTGTTTCATTTCATTGCGTATCCCTTATAGGTGGATGGATAGATATATTAATATAGAGAAATGGCCTCTATAGGGACGAGATTGAACCTTCGATAAATATTGAATGAAACTAAAATGATAACTGTGAAATTCTATTTTTTCCTTGTATCTTCACATTCAATTAGTTTTATTATTTTTTTTTCAAGAGAGATTCTAATCCATAATAAGCGATTGTAACTAAATACGTTTTTACTGCGTTATGGCAGTACCAGTCGGTTAACAAAGAAAATATAATATACATATGATTTAGGTCATCACAGCACAGCGAAACAGCGTGTGATTGTAAACACGATGGTTGTACGTTCAATTACTCGGGGAAATGAATTATCGACGTTTTTCTCGCTCTGGTAAAAAGAAAAAATGCGGCGTTGAATTCCGCCACTCAACACGCAATTACGCGGTATGTGTGGGTTAGAAAGGAGTGTCTTAGCACTAGGTTCCCTTAGCCTACCCTGGTAGATGCGGTAAAGCTAAAAAACATGATTTATTCATGAACTTACCTAAGAAACAGAAGTCCATCTTCTAATAATACTCTATGAGGGTGCTCAGTATGACCAAGCGGCGCTCCGTCTTTATACCACTGTATCGTCGGTTTGGGTTTGCCTTCAGCAACACAACGAAGGGTAGCTGGTTCACTTCTTCCGACTATAGTGTCTGCAGGGTGCTCCTTAATGCGGGGTGCCCGGCTTTGGGCTTTTTGAAAATATTTACTTATTGAAACAACGATCTTTTTTTATATTTATATGTTATATAAAGGCTGTAATGGCGCTGTGGCACAGGGTGTGACTGTACGCGACGATCGTGAATACGATGCCCACTCGAGGAAATGATTTTTTAAATATTTTAATTTCTTCGTCAGTAAAAGTGAGTGAGTAAAAAAATACAGTATATTACCTACTAGCTAAAATAAAAAATATATATAAGCAATAAAAAAAATGTGGAAAAATAATAATAATTTAATATATTTGAAATTATTATAATCAACATAACTGCAATATTTTCTGTATGCTCGTACAAATTATTTTTATGTTGCGCAAGATCGATAGTTTCGAGTTACAAACGACATTCAATACTTATAAAAACGTGTCAACAAATTATGTAAAGTTGAAACTTTTTAATAACTTATATAAGAAATTGTATAAAATTAGAATTATTTGTTTAAATTTATCCACTTTTTTAAATATTTTAACACCATTTACCTAAATATAACAACAGGTAACACGTCTCATTTTGAATATCCAAAATAAAATTAAAATATTCACGTTAAACTGGTTCAAGATATGGTTAAACAACAACAACAACAAAAAAAATCAATTTTACTTCGAAACAAGCGTAATCGCGATCATTAAATTCGCTTCGACACAAATAATTGGCGAAAGAAAACGACTGAATCTTATTATTTTCTTTTTTTGCTTACCTTTTATCGTACGAAATGTGAACAAAAGATATATAATCACAATGGACTTGAACTGGTTCCATGCACGTTTATCTCTTTTAATTACCCCCGCGACCATACTGACACTACTAAATACTATGCACTTCACACATAGTCACTTAAACTACACTTTATTATTAAAAAATCTTATTAAAATATTAATTAAATTAAGTTTAAATACATAGTTTTTTTGTATAATGTAAATTATAATTAGTTTATTCGAACATCGCGATGTATTTAGAGTGAAAAGTAACACATCCACCCCGTCAAGCGTACGAAAGGTTACTGCCCCCCCACTCTTGATGTCATTTCGCGCCGACTCAGTAGCGCTTTCGCGGTGTTAAGCTTTATGGATATCATCAGATGTTGCTTTGATGTATTATAATTGAGAAATTGATCAATTAAGATGTTTTTTATGATATATTTTATAATATGTTAAATGGCGAAATCTAGATATTAAACGACCGGCTGTAAAAACAAGGTTGAAGTTAAAACATTTTGATTGTTAAAAATTTAATTGGTTTTATATAATATTTTTCAAATATAATTCTTAATAAATATAATTAAATATTATGATTTAAATTTTTTTTATAAAGATTGATTTTGTGTGGAATTAAAATATGTTAGCTACTACTACGTAATATACTTTTTAGAAAAAATATATAAATTGAACGTAGCGGGATATGAACCCGCGTCTCTTGGAAACCATATAAGAGTACTCTTATATGTTTTCTAAAAAATATTATGAGGCCAGTCGTGGCGCAGGGGCACAAAGTGTGACTTTAAAACCGACTGGTTGTGGATTCGATCCCCACTTGAGGAGATGAAATATTTACTTTAATTGCATTTATTCGCTCTGGTATCGAGGCAAAGCGCGGCGTCGAGTTCTGCCACTCAACACGCAATGCCTCCAGAATTCGGCAGAAAGTGGGGTGTCGGACTGTCTTAACACTAGGTTCCCTCTGCCTACCCTGCTGTGTGCGGGATACAGCGCGAAGCTGATTTATTTATTTTTAAAATAATACGTAAAATTTTGGCTAATATTTTAATATGAATTTCAATATTTCGCACCAATGTATACTTTTAATAGTTAAATTAAATATTACAAATCTTTTTACTCATTAATCACTATACAGTTACAAATTCAACTTATTATAAAACAAACAACTGTCTTAATTTAAAAGTAGCTGACGTGAGATCCCAACGGAAATGTCCTGCGTTTCCGCAGCGTGTCAATTGCGTTCACCGAGCATGCTCGTCACGTTCGCACCTAGTTACCTACACTACACTGTAGGATTAGATTTAGATTACGCTGGATATGTATGTTATATTACTATATATTTCTTTTTTAGTTTCACGCTGTATCCCTCACATAGCACGGTAGGCAGAGGGAACCTGGGAAGGTACTGTTAAGACACTTCCCTTCCCTGCTTTCTGCTGAAGTCTTGTCCTTTGCTCTGTCCAAAACTGAATATGCTTAAATTTAATAATATATGTATAATGTAAATGTAACATCAACATTTGTTATGTTACATTTAATAATTAATAAACTGGAAATTTCTTTTTAAATTTACATTTATTTATTAAACGATAAATATAGCACAATAAAAAATAAATAAATCAGCTTCACGCTGCATCCCGCATACAACAGGGTAGGCAGAGGGACCCTAGTGTTAAGACACTCCGTTCCCCACTTTCCGCCGAATTCTGGAGGCATTATTTCTGAGTGGCGGAACTCAACGCCGCGATATAGCACAATATTTCATTTTTAAAATGAAGCCGAATATTATCTCGTAATAAAGTAAAAAATATTTATCTATTTCAATTTCTTAACTTCATTACAAATATATACTTTCAAACTGGCTTACGGTAAATGAAATAGAAATAAACAAACATTTATATTATAATGGAACAATTTCAGTAATTTTCTAACCGTGACAAATTTTCAGGCGTGCCAATTAATTTACTATTGCAAGCGAGTCACGTTTTAGCAACTTGTTTGTCAGTACTATTCCCGGTGATTAAGTGCTCCTGAATATTAAGTCTTCTATTAATTTAATAGAAAAATGTTAAATAATTACAATTTGTTATTATACTTTTTTTTCAGCTTCACGCTGTATCCCGCATGTAGCGGGGTATATTTCCGCCGAACCTTTCCACGTGTTAAGTGAGGAAACTCAACGCCGTGCTTTGCTTTGACACCACCACAAAGAAATGAAAATATTAAATATTTCATTTTCTCAAGTGGGAATCGAAGCCACAACCTGTCGTCTGTCGTGTTTACATGCACCGTTTGTGCCCCTGTGCCTCGACTGTCCTGGTGACTGAACTGCTGTGATCGTTATACATGTAGGTATATTACAATATAAATGTCTTAAGTAAATACTATTTTTATTTTATCTATGTCTTCATATTGTGTCTTCAGATCAAGAAATTTGTGACATATTACAAAATATAGTTAGTAAATGCTATCAAAAATGTTACTAATCTAAATATTAAATTCGAACTTTTTAGATTCCTTGGTGCCCAGGAAAAAAAACTAAGCAAGAAAATTTTAAAAAATAATGCTATTAAATAATAATTAGATACTATTCTTACTTATTTAGAAAACGTATAAAAATTTTGAACGTAGCGGGACTCGGAAGGAGTGCTCAGGAGGTGCAGGTTCGGGTTCTAAACAGGTATTTTTCTTTCCTAAATGTAGAATAACATTTTAAAAATGTAAAAAAATACAATTCTTACTTAAACTAATAATAAACATATTTTTAAACGGTTTACACACACATTTCTTATTAATAAATCGAAATCTAAAGGCATTGCCTTTCTCGAATCCCTTCTTTCTATCTTAATTCAATTTAATTCTCGCTATCGTGTGTCGTATCTAGTGTACGTTGCCAAAGTGATTCTCTCGTCGGACTTCGTAATTAACCTATCAGTTTGAGACAAAGGAGGCTTCCTTCATTAACTCCACGCTATTGAAATATTCATGAACATGTTCTGTTTGCACTTGCTAGTGTATTTTGGTCCGGAGTGGCTTTCTATTCTATATGCATCTCTATAGTACTTTCAATACTAAAGGGATATAAGGCTAGATTCTAATTATAAATATTTAATCTATCTATATAAAAGGACTTGTGCTGACTGACTGAGGTAAGACGCACGCAGAGCCGTAACCGCTGATGGTAGAAACGTGAAATTTGGGCAGATGTTTATTTTCATATTCTGGACATCCACTAAGAAGGGAATTTGAAAAATTTCAACCCTAAAGGAATGAAATAGGGGTTGAAAGTTTGTATGGAAAAATAATTTAATCTGTACCGATTGTTATAAAATTTAAAATTCAGACTCTTAAAAATATTTCATTGAACAAAATTTTATATTTATATGAAATCCAAACAACAAAACACAGTGGGTCAGCGCTAAATCTCAAATTAGAGGATTGTGGGTTCAATTTTTACTTGAAAAAGTAATGATTATATTTAATTTACTTCTACGCTTTGGTAAAACAAAGCGCAGCATCGAGTTTCGTCATTTAAATACAATGTCTCAAAATTGGGCAGAAGGTGGAGAAAGGCGGAAATAAATTCTCTCTGCCTACCCAATTATTCGAGAAGTCCAAAAAAAAAAGCAATTATTTTAGATTTAATCGTAATACCTATACAAAAACAAAAAAAATAGAGGGCGAAGTGACTTGCCTCCAAATCTGTGTATTCACGCAGAAACAAAGAAAGATGCGATCTACGACGTATACGACTTAATGAAATAGTAATCTCTATATTTAGTTTATCACCATGAAATATTTCACACAAATAAACAAAAAGGAAGTCTTAGCAATATAAAATGCAAGTTTATTTCAGCATCAGATACTTCTATCGCTACCGGATGCTGGGCACGTACACCTCGGACTGGTGTCAGGTAAGCCTTTGGACGATACAGATCACCGGCACGTGCCGCCTGCGTCTGTACGATAAGGTTTTACGTCTCAGTCGGACGTATTGACTTATCTCGTGTAAAAACTGAGTGTATGAGGGACATTGCAATTTCGTAAATAGTATATTATTTGGAGTGGCGTCTTTATGGTAGAAATATTTAAATTAAATATTAAAAACATGTAAGCATCGAAAAAATAATCTCCTTTGGTTTTTTCGTCGCTTAAAAAGGATTCAAGACGCAAGAGTGAGCACAAGGATGTGACTGCAACGCGACGGTTGTAGTTTCGATTTCCACTCGGGGGAATTAATTAATTATTATTTATGAATATTTTCAGTATTATTTATGAGGCCGGTCGTGGCGCAGTGGCACGAGGTGTGACTGCAAAACCGACTGGTTGTGGGTTCGATCCCCACTCGAGGAGATGAAATATTTACTTAAATTTATATTTCCATTTCTTCGCTCTGGTGTCGAGGTTAAGCGCGGCGTTGAGTTCTGCCACTCAACACGCAATGCCTCCAGAAATCGGCAGAAAGTGGGGAACGGAGTAACACTAGGTTCCCTCTGCCTACCCTGCTGTGTGCGGGATACAGCGTGAAGCTAATTTAATTTTTTTTTTAATATTTTCAGTTCTTTGCTCTGGTACCAAAGCAAAAGGCCCGGGGTTGAGTTCCACCACTCAACACGCAATGCCTCGAAAAATTCTACTGAAAATGAGGAACTGAGTGTCTTTACACTAGGTTCCCTCCGCCAACCCTGTTATATGCAACATGAAGCTGATTTTATTTAAAAAAGATTCAACTAATAAATAAAAACTGTAGTAAGGATATGTGAGCATAAATTAAGGTAACAGAATATAACTCAATAATTCATAATATAATATAAAACGACCGGCGCCTATAGAACCAGCACATTTACCGTCCAATAAAGCAAGTCTATCGGGCAAAACGCCTCGAGGGCCACTAACTCAATCAATTTTCTGATCATAAATAAAGGACAGACATACATTCGATGCGAACTTGTAGCGACAAATCAATTAAGAAGATAAAATAGTACGCTCTAATGGAAAAAGAACTCGAAACAAATATACTGTGTGTTTTCTAAATGAAAAATAATGAGTTTTTTTATTTAAGATTAAATTTTATAGGTATTAAAGTATATAGGTATAGAGGCCAGTCGTGGCGCAGAGGCATAGAGCGTGACTGCAAAATCGACAGATTGTGGGTTCGATTCCCACTCGAGGAAATAAAATATTTATTCAAATTTATATTTTCATTTCTTCGCTCTGGTGCCGAGAAAAAGCACGGCGTTGAGTTCCGCCACTCAACACGCAATGCCTCCAGATTTCGGCGCAAAGTGGGGAATGGAGTGTTATAACACTAGGTTCCCTCTGCCTACCCTGCTGTGTGCGAGATACAGCGTGAAGTTTTAAAATTAAATTAAGTAGCCCAAAGAGAAATAAGATAATGCATTCGTGTTGGTTAACTCGCAGTGGTTGTAAATTTCAGTTTGTCTGGTGAGGTTTATTCTGTGGATTGTCCCTTTGCTTTGGTGTTCTTTGTGAATGCTGTTTCGTATTTAGTTTTGTGCATAATAATGTTTCTTAATTATGTTTTTTTGAAAGTCTGTTTTGGAAAGTAAAAGGAAGAACTAAATGTTTTTGTATGCAATGTGCAGTAAACAAAAAAAAATGTTATATATAATATGTCGAAATATTCTTAAATGTGTATTTATTTAAGTATTTTTTTTTTCAAATTTTATCTAATTGTCCTTCTTAATATTCTACTAAATTAAATGTTCCATCGAAAGTCCACCAAAATTTATAATACACTCGAAAATAACGAGCGAACCCAAGTCGACAGAGTCGTATATTTAAATACTTTTTTATTTTCATAAAAGTAATGCTACATCATACAAGACCGTCGTGGTGCAGTGGAAGAACATCTGACTGTGAGAGCGATGATTGTGAAATCAATCCTCACTCAAAAATAGAAAAACTACTTTATAATATTAACTAATACATTTTTTTTCTAACAATAATACAAATCACAACACAAAATTTAGCTTCACCATAAACTACAATTTAGTAAGCGACACTCGAACGTAAACAACAAACCCCGAACAAACTTCACTAATCCCAGTATTTGTCAGAGTGCACAAATGGAATTGAAGGCTGGATGGAGTATGAGAGGAATTAATAGGGAAAAATCCCTTCAAACGAGTCCCGAACAAAAAGCAGGGAGCTCCTAAATCTTGCCGCGTGCGCTGTCTATTAACAGTTGACACTGTTGGGTTAAAGCCAAAACTGTGATTTAGAGTGCTAGCAAAATGAGGATTCTTAGTATCGAATTAGTAAGAATATGTGCTGTTAAAATACAAATAGTAACAGATTGTTTTCTGGAATTGTATTATTATTGGACGTCTTTGAAAGTTTTACTTAGATTTTCCTCTTTTTGGACTTTTTTTTTGTTAATATTTTTTTTCAGCTTCACGCTGTACTCCACATAGATTTGGGTAGAGAGAGAGTGGGAGAGAACCTACTATTAAGACTCTCCGTTAACCCAAGCATAGCTTATGAGTGTCATTAATATCGTTTACAAGAAACAAAGTTTGTCATAATGCAATTTAACTTTTTACGCATAAGTTTATTTTTTTCTTATGTAAATTCAAACAAAATTTAAAATTAAACGCCGCAAGGTTCACATTCGTGGTAAAAACTGGAAGCGGTTTAAAGAATTTAAAATTATTTTCGAAGAGCGGTCGGTGGAGGACAAAAGGACATAATATTTCTTCTACTTTATAGTTGCCTTTATAATAATATTACTTATCTCCGTAATAAGAGATAGCGATGGCTAACAAATTGTATCGGGGCGGTTATCTTAACGTGAATTGTCGATGCCTGGTGGTCCCGCTGGATAGCGTATTGTATTTCGAGATATACAAATAAATATATGAATGTGAAACTTCGATATTCAATTTCATATATTATTTTTTGTTAAACTTTGAAATTTTATATCGAAATATTTGTATTTGCCAATTTATTAGTGTCATGAAGTGGTTATATGATGAGGCTTACTTTCTGGTATTATAGTTTCTGTAAAATAGATAATGATAAGATGTTGCCGTTCGTGGTACAGCAGCATAAGCTTACACATGACGGTTGTAGGTTCGAATTCGACTTGATGGAATGAAATATTTAATATTTTCATTTTTTCGCTCTGGCAACGAAGAAAATCGTTGCGTTGAATTCCGCCACTCAACACACAATGCCTTTTAAGGGTAATGGAGTATTTTAACACTTGGTTCCCAGGTTCCCTCTGACTACTCTACTATGTGTGGGATACAGCACAAAACTAAAAACAAATAGGTGGACTTTTTACCAAAATCTCGTGCTTGCAAAGATTTGTTGTGATGGCTGTTATCGTGACACTAAGCTCTGTGAGTAACAAATTACTTTGATACCGCGCGGCTTATCTATCCGTGACGCTTCAGCCCTACACACCCTAGAGACATACATGGTGTTTATATTACCAAAAACATATATATATATTTGGACTGGATGTATAAGACTTCAATACATGTTTATACATGTTTAAAATTTTTGAACATATATATCATTGAGGACTCGAATATTTTGTGACGATGTAAAACATATATAAGAGCATTAACTAGTATAGTACAGTATATTATATACTTAAAATATAAAATTGTAGCGTTTGTACCTTATTATGTCAAAAAATAGAGAGTATTATTTTATTATTTAATTATTATCTTAATTATTAAACTTTAAATAATATGATAACGAAAATGCCTATAATGTATTTGTTAAAGATATATTTTTTTAAAAATTTTTTTATTAGTCTCACGCTGTATCCCGCACATAGCAGAATAGGACCTAGTGTTAAAACACTCCATTCCTATTAAAACACTTCGATTTCCATACATTACTATAACATTATCACGTATAGTATAACTTTAAAATTTTAATGTATTTAAATTTATAAGTACTAAATTACTGTAAAAACTTATCGACATGCCAAATTCACCGTACTTTACGTATGAATTGGCAAGAGTGTAATACCCATATGAACCGCCGCGATAACGACCCCCCTCAAGACACGGTTGTCGCATTTGTCCTATCCTTATCACGGGTAAACAGCTTTTAGCTCATACTTTAAAAAAATTTCGCCAATTTATGTTTATCCTAATGCATCTAATGCACCTTTGGGGTGAACGAAGGGAAAATAGTGATAGCCTTTGTTTAGGTATTGATTTTTGGAGTAAAATAATGTGTTTTTTTGAATGAATGGTCGTTTATATATTTTTTTTGATGAGTAGAGCCCACAATCGACGATAAATATGATACATTTGTAGATAAAATTCTCTTATAAATAAAAAAAACTGTGACTGTAAAACCGACTGGTTCTGGATTCGATTCCCACTGGAGAAGATGAAATATTTACTTACATTTATATTTCCATTTCTTTGCTCTCGTGTCGAGGCAAAGCGCGGCGTTGAGTCCTGCCACTCAACACGCAATGCCTCCAGAATTCGGCAGAAAGTGGGGAACGGAGTGTCTTAACACTATGTTCCCTATGCCCTACCCTGCTGTGTGCGGGATACAGCGTGATTTAAATCCTCTTATAGATTTTTTTTATAAATAATATAGAGCATCTCACTATAAACAAAAACAAAATAAAAGATATTTCGAACTCAAGAATCCTTACATGTTATATTCTACTTGAACCTACATAATTACTTTATTATTTACGTTGAAAACGTTACGATAAACATCTGATACAACTTTCAAGCATGAATTTGATATAGCTGAATATTTCGGCAGTTTTAAAATAAATTTTCTTTCTAATAACATAAAATTTCGCAGCAATTTACAAAATTACCTAGCAAGCGACGTGCCTCCCACCTCGTTGCTGAGTCCCGACAACGCCCTCCATAAAATAGGGGAGTAGATTGTTCCCAACATTCTGCCGGAAGACACAGAATAGATTCGGACTAATACACGAACCCTTTCTTCACCCTCTCATTTAAAATGGAAAATGCCTTCGGTCGCGATTTCCGTTGGACTCCCATTGTCTGCTCGGCTGCGTGCGACCCTACACCATTGGAATGAAAACTTATTTCACAACGGTTTGATTTATCTGATTGTATTCTCAAATAAAATTTAATTTCCTTTATGTTCAATTTTAATATCATATCAATATAAAATTTTATTTGAGTGTTTTATTCTACGACTTCGATGGTTAAAGCTTAAATTTTATTTATTTTACCAACAATAAACTATGAATTCAAAGAAATTCGAACATACATTTAAATATGATGTATCTTTTTTATAAGCTTCACGCTGTATCCCGCACACAGCAGGGTAGGTAGAGGGAACCTAGTGTTAAGACACTCCGTTCCCTACTTTCTGCCGAATTCTGGAGGCATTGCGTGTTGAGTGGCAAAACTCAACGCCGCGCTTAACCTCGACACCAGAGCGAAGAAATGGAAATATAAATTTAAGTAAATATTTCATCTCCTCGAGTGGGGATCGAACCCACAACCAGCCGGTTTTACAGGCTGTGTGCGGAATACAGCGTGAAGCTGATTTAAATTATGATAAATAAAAATAATTATACATTTATTATAAATATATCCCTTTTGACTGATAAACAGGAAATATTATTGTTATTAACGCTACCACAATAGCAAGTAGCTATATTAAATGAATATATTCATATGAGGATAACTTACCCAAATAACTTTGTATGGTTCAACTGTCTTGTCGTGTGCATTCTGTTTTGTAAACTCGTCGTGTTAAGTCCAGAGTACTGTTTCTCCGTTTGTGTCTAAAAAATATTTAAAATTAGAAAAATGAAAATTGCAGCCATTCTTGTTTTGGTAGTCGCTAGTATTTATTTTGTGGACTGCGAGCATTTGATTATGGGAGATGCCAATAACAAATAATTGATCTACCATAGGATGGTACATTTTCGTCATATACCATTGAAGAAAAGAGTTAAAGACTTTTATTTCTCCAGTCCCGATCTTATGCCTATAAATGTAAGTATTTTTTATACCTTCACGCTGTATCCCGCATCTAGCAGGGTAGTTAGAGGGACTGTAGTGGTAACACACTCCGTTCCTCGTTTTCTGCCGAATTGAGGCATTGCGTGTTGAGTGACATAAGTGTACGCCATTTCCTTCGTCTGTTCATTCGTGCGTATTCTATACCTTATATAGTATACAGTGAAAACATCACAATAACTACATTAGCGCTTACCATTTAAAAAGGAATGCCGCGTGTTCGCTGGTTAAACTTCAAAGTGCACTCTGTCTATATTAGTTTGTATATTAAATACAATCCCCTAGGATTTGAACTCACAACCATCATGCAACTAAACACGTCTCGTTCTGTTATTGACCATGCGTGGAGAAATATGTAACAGGAGTATAGTTAAATAAAATAAATAAATCAGCTTCACGCTGTATCCCGCACACAGCAGGGTAGGCAGAGGGAACCTAGTGTTAAGACACCAGTTCCCCACTTTCTGCCGAATTCTGGAGGCATTGCGTGTTGAGTGGCAGAACTCAACGCCGCGCTTAACCTCGACCCCAGAGCGAAGAAAATGGAAATATAAATTTAAGTAAATATTTCATTTCTTCGAGTGGGGATCGAACCCACAACCAGTCGGTTTTACAGTCACACCTCGTGCCGCTGCGCCACGACTGGCTGTAGTATAGTTTAACCACATATTAATAGGATAAAGATATTTCAACGTAGTATATCATGTCATAGAAGGGGCACAGAGGGAGCCTGGGAACCTAGTGTTAAAGCACTCTGTTTCCATTAAAACACTTCCGTTCCTAGCTTTCCACCGAATTCTGGAGACATTGTGTGTCGATTGGCGGAACTCAATGCCGCACTAAAAATTTTATGATCATTAACTTAAGAATTAAACTACTTATTATTTCAGGCGATCACGGCATACGATGATCTTTCTGGGCTGGCTGGGCTTCACCTTCGTCAATATACAATTGAAAAGTGAACGTGGGATGGACCTATATTATGATATTGGCATTTATTCGTAATTTATTAAAATCTATAATAAATATATTTTGAAATTATGATATGGGGGTTTCATTCATAACAAAATTCACATATTTAATTAACGTACAAAATTTATTTTCTACAGTTTTATATACATACATACTCCATACAACTATTTTCAAATAAACCAAAGCCCATTTTCTGTGTATTACATTTTCTGTATCAACATCGTCATACAGTCAAACTTAATATTAAATTGAACGTAAATTATGAATTGTTTTTTTATATATATGAGGAGTTTATTATTAATATGAACTATTTCCTTTTGCAAATTAAATATATAGCTCTATCAAGTTCCGTAAATATGTTTATAAAATAGTTTGATGTAAAGATTTTTAAATTATTTTGTTTGCAAATGTAAAGTTATATTTGGAATTAATAAAATAATATTTAGTATTATTTTTATTTTGAACTTCTCCTACCTCCTCATAATTTCTGTAGAAAAAGCAGTGATATACCATCAAAAACGTATATGTAAAATAAGAGCCAAGTTCAATATTATGATACATGCCTTGGTTGTCGATTTCAACGACAAAAGAATTGAGATGTAAATGGATGCCAAGTGCAATGGCCATCTTGAAATTTATTTTTAAGAACATAAAATATTTTATATCTACTGATTTATATGTAAGACCTGATTTGGTTAGTTTTCAAATCAATTTACGAAGTTATCAATAGAAATAAATGTATTCTAGGACCGTTTAAAAATAAAATAGCCAATTT
Source organism: Heliconius erato x Heliconius himera (assembly GCA_013421005.1). Lineage (NCBI taxonomy): Eukaryota > Metazoa > Arthropoda > Insecta > Lepidoptera > Nymphalidae > Heliconius > Heliconius erato x Heliconius himera. The sequence continues at coordinate 25,711 of JAATLQ010038644.1, forward strand.
TATAATCATTCTTGGTATATATTTATATGAAAACTAGCCAAGTCAGATCTTAGATATCAATAATGTTGAACTTGGCTCTCATTTTATATTTATGTTTTTGATGGGATATAGATATAGATATAGACTACTAGATATTTCATAGGAATGAAAGGCAAATTGTATCAGAAGCAGGAAGCAAATTGGAAGAGACAACATGCTTTTAGCGTTGACTCAGCCCCAGCGGATAGTGGTGAAGTAGGATCAACATTTGTTGGTTGATCCAAATGGAAATATTATTATATTATTTTATTATTCAATTAAAACATCAATGTTTTTCGTATAAATAAAAATAACTAAGAAAATATCTACTTTCTATATATTATCTCTCTATATGTTTTAAAAGAACACCTTTTAAATTTACGTAACTAAGCGTTACGTTGTTACGTTGAATTTAAACAAAGAACTGCCATTATCTCGTTGTCCGTAACGCTGCTGTCAATGTTTCTTACAAGACTTTTTTAATTTCACGCATCTCTTGCGTATATCGGAATAAGTAGAAAGAACTATGTATTGGTTGTGTCTGCTAAATTCCCCGTTTTATGCTGAATTTTAATGCATTACGTTTTGAAAAATAGATCCAAATATATCCAAGATGCTAATAACATAAACAAGTTGTAACAAGCGTATAAAAATTTTAACGTAGTGTAACTGATATCCCAAACATCTTTGAAAATATTATTTAAAAAATAATGCCTTGGCTCTTGATGTGTCTAGTGGTTAGAACCCTTTATGGTTGTGATCGTGAAGAACCCAAAATCTTTTAGAGATTCAGAGGTAACAGTATTAAGGATTTTATATTATGCCATTGGAAGATATCGCTTTAAAAAGATATTTGCCATCAGAAGTTGTTCTTGTGTCAGTTATTTAGATAACTGGAAACTCGACAATATGACGTTGTTATAACTCGAAGCTCGTCCGAAGAAAAGCCAAGAGCGCGTCCTATCTTCCTCTCCACTGTAACTGCGAAGTAGTTATAATAAAAGGAAGAAAGAGTACGGGCACCGCCCCGCCCCTACACCGTAAATTCCGACCAGACCGCAGCTTTACAGTCATCGTTGAACCCTCCGAGACGTTTGTGTGTGATCTTTCCGAAGGTACTTGTTACGCTTGTTTATATTAAGATTGTATTAGAATGGTGATTCGTGAAGTTGATTGATTTGTGAGATCAATATAAGTCGTTAGAATGAACGCACTACCGCAAGGTGGCCGATATGTTAAATAAACGCACGGCACACACCCCACAGTCGTGTCTTGAACCGTAGGCGGACACTACTAAATACACCAGAGTTCCAGGACAAAAAATAGCACCACACACCCGTATGAGACAGGCGGACACTACTACATACACCGGAGCTGAGACATTAAATAGCACCACACACCTACTAATCGTATACCAAGTCGTAGAAGTGGTATAAAATACGTCAATAACTAACACCATACAAGCATAGTTTACGTACCGCGAGCGTACTGCGAAACGGCGTCAGCCACGACATAGCTAATGTCGCTATAACATTTCGCATAAGCCCATCACGTCAGCCTTCGCGTCGTCAAGCAACATTTAATATTATAATAATGGTCAAAGATCACTTTGACCCACAATATGTGTCGCTCCTACACATATATTGCCTCTATAAGAAATTCGATCCTAAAAGATCGTGCCAATATAGGCTTCAAATTATTATATTATATTTATAATATATTTGGTACGAGTCTTTATGTGCATCATATTTATTAGTACCGTAGTACTTAAGAGTTCGACTCGACCGCTGCCTTCCAAGCATCACCACCACCTATATAGACAGAACGACGGTCGCGACACTCGGGACGACAATACACGAACGCGTCTCGATTAATATGATATTAAAAATATATAGTTTGTATTATTCATAATTAACTATGTTATTTATGTATATTGGCATGCATATTTTATTTTATTTATTTATTTTTAACTTATACCCAAGGTACATACTGTTATAGTAGCTTGATAAGAACGTATGGCTTAGTGGTCAGAGCGCCAGGTCGGTTTCCAGGTGGCGCGGATTCGAGTCTCGCTACGTTCAAATTTTTATACGTTTTCTAAATAAGTATTTTTCTTTTCTAAATGTGAAATAACACTTTAAAAATGTTAAAATAGATCCAAATATACTTGTGTTATATAGACATTCATTCAAGTGAGGATCGAACCCATAACCATCTGGTACCACTGAGTCACGATGACTATTATTTGCTTAACATCAATAAATTATGATAAATAAAAATAACTAAATATTTATTGTAAATACATCCCTTTTGACTGATAAACAGGAAATACTATTGTTATTAACGCTATCACACAGCAACACCAAATAGCTATATTAAATGAATATAATCATATGAGGATAACTTACTCAATTAACTTTGTATGGTTCAGCTGCCTTGTCGTGTGCATTCTGTTCTGTAAATTCTGTTCTGTAACATCTTCGCGTTACGCCCAGAGTCTGTTTCTCCATTTGTGTCTAAAAAATATTTCAAGTTAGAAAAATGAAAATTGCAGCCCTTCTTGTTTTGGTAGTCGCTGGTATTTATTTTGTGAACTGCGAGCATTTGATTATGGGAGATGCCAATAACAAACAATTGATCTACCATAGGATAGCAAAATTTCCTTATATACCCTTGAAGAAAAGAGTTAAAGAGGTTTTTTTCTCCAGTCCCGATCTTATGCCTATAAATGTAAGTATTTTTTTACAGATTCACGCTATATCTCGCATGTAGCAGGGTAGTTAGAGGGACTCTAGTGGTGTTACCACTAGAGTCCCACTAAACTCCGTTCCTCGTTTTCTGCCGAATTTTTGAAGCATTGCGTGTTGAGTGACAGAAGTGTACGCCGCGCTTTGCGTTACCAGAGCGACTAATGAAAATATTAATATATAATAATTCATTCCCCGAGTGGGAATCGAACCCACAAGCGTCGTGTTTACAGTCACACGTTTGTGCCATTGCGCCACGACTGCCTCTAATGGTAACAAAAAAATAATGAAATCTGTATATAACATTTTAGGAGCTTCGTTTTTTGCATAGTTATTTATAGTATATGACGACTGTGAGTAAGAATTCTATCCGGGGACTAGTATGTATTTTGTTTTATTTTTCCTAGCCTAGATATACAAAAGTGGCGTAAATACAGCGGCGGACAATGCCTTTGTTAATATAAAACTTGAAGAACCTACTATGGATTTTATATTTTTTAAGGAAATTAATATATTTTTTATTATTTTTATGTGTCATTTTTTAATAATTCGTTTGCCTGTTCATTCGTGTTACGTATTCTATATATTAGCTAGTATACAGTGAAAACATCACAATAACTACATTAGCGCTTACCGTTTAAAAAGGAATACCGCGTGTTCGCTGGTTAAACTTCAAAGTGCACTCTGTCTATATAAGTTTGAATATTAAATACAATCCCCTAGGATTTGAACTCACAACCATCATGCAACTAGACACGTCTCGTTCTTTTATTGACCATGTGTATAGATACATGCAACAAAAGTGTAGTTTAACCGCACATTAATAGGATAAAGCTATTTCAACGTAGACATTCTGTGGAATATTTTTTTAGCTTTACACTCTATCCCGCATAGAAAGATTACATACACGGGAGCCTGTGAACCTAGTATTAAAGCACTGCGTTCCCATTAAGACACTTCCGTTCCTAGCTTTCCGCCGAATTCTGGACACACGCAATGTCTGAAAAAAATTATGATCATTAAATTAAAAATTAAATTACTTATTATTTCAGGCGATCATGGCGTACGATAATCTTCATTCGAAAGCGAACGCCACTATCACAGCTGGCGGGCTGGGCTCCACCTTCGTCAATATACGTTTGAAAAGTGAACGTGGGATGGACCTATATTATGATATTGGCATTTATTCATAATTTATTAAAATCTATAATATATATATTTTGAAATTATGATATGGGGGTTTCATTTATAACTAAATTCACATATTAAAATAACGTACAAAATTCATATTCTACAGTTTTATATACATACATACTCTATATAACTATTTTCAAATAAACCAAAGGCTATTTTCTGTGTATTTTCTGTATCAACATCATCATACAGTCAAACTTAATATTAAATTGTATACAAATTATGATACATCATACTAATACTTTTGTATTTTTTAGTTATTTTATATATGAGGAGTTTATAATGAATACGAACTATTTCCTTTTGTAAATTAAATATGTAGTTTAATCAAGTACCGTAAATATACACAATAGTTTGATGTAAAGCCCTTTAAATTATTTTGTGGGCAAATGAAAAGTTATATTTGCTATTAATAAAATAATATTTGGTATTGTGATATTATTATGATATTATGAACCTACTCCTACCACCTCATAAATTCTGTGGAAAAAGTAGTGATATACCATCAAAAACGTATATGTAAAATAAGAGCCAAGTTCAATATTATGATACATGCCTTGGTTGTCGACTTCAACGACAAAAAAAGTGAGATGTAAATGCCAAGTTCAATGGTCATCTTGAAATTTCTTTTTAAGAACATAAAATATATTATATCTACTAATTTATATGGGAGACCTGACTTTGTTAGTTTTCAAATCAATTTACGAAGTTATCTATAAAAATAAATGTATTCATATATGTAGTTATATGTAGTTATCTATAAAAATAATTGTATGTATTCTTGGTGTATATTTATATGAAAACTACCTAAGTCAGATTTTAGATATCAATAATGTTGAACTTGGCTCTAATTTTATATTTATGTTTTTGATAGGATATAGATATTGACGTTGGAAAGAACTATGTGTTGGTTCTGTCCGCTAAATCCCCCGTTTTATGCATTACGTTTTGAAAAATAGATCCAAATATATCCAAGATGCTAACAACATCAATTAGTTGTAACAAGGCAGAGGGAACCTAGTATTAAGATACTCCGTTCCCCACTTTCTGCCGAATTCTGGAGGCATTGCGTGTTGAGTGGCAGAAATCAACGCCGCGCTTAACTTCGACATCAGAGCAGAGATATGGAAATATAAATTTAAGTAAATATTTCATCTCCTCGAGTGGGGATCGAACCCACAATCAGTCGGTTTTGCAATCACACTTCGTGCCGCTGTGCCACGACCGGCCTTAACTACAATAAATTATGATAAATAAAAATAATTATACATTTATTGTAAATACATCCCTTTTGACTGATAAACAGGAAAATACTATTGTTATTAACGCTATCACAACAGCAAATAGCTATATTAAATGAATATAGTCATATGAGGATCACTTACTCAATTAACTTTGTGTGATTCAGCTGTCTTGTCGTGTGCATTCTGTTTTGTAAACTCGTCGTGTTAAGTCCAGAGTACTGTTTCTCCGTTTGTGTCTAAGAAATATTTCAAATTAGAAAAATGAAAATTGCAGCCATTCTTTTTTTGGTATTCGCCGGTATTTATTTTGTGAACTGTGAGCATTTGATTATGGGAGATGCCAGTAACAAGCATTTGGTCTACCATAGGATAGCACAATTTCACTACATACCCTTGACGAAAAGGGTTAAAGACGTTTTTTTCTCCAGTCCCGATCTTAGACCTATAAATGTAAGTATTTTTTATAGCTTCACACCGTATCCCGCATCTGGCACGGTAGGTTTAGAGAGTCTAGTGGTACACTCCATTCCTCACTTTCTGTCGAATTTTCGAGGCTTTGCATGTTGATTGGCGGAACTGAACGTCGCGCTTTGTATCGTTACCAGAGCGAAGAAATGAATAATTCATTCCCCCTTAGTGGGAATTAAACCCACAATCGTCGCGTTTACAGTCACACGCTTGTGCCACTGCGTCTCGATTGCCTCTAAAAGTTTTTACTTTTTCTAGCCTGGATATACAAAGTGGCGTAAATTCAGCGGCGGACAATGCCTTCGTTAATATAAAACTTGAAGAACTTAGGATTTGACATAATGTTTAAGCATAAGTATTTTTTTTTGTAGTATGGATTTTATATTTTTCAACGAAATTTATATAATTTTTTATTACTTTTATGTGTAAGTTTTGAATAAATCGTTTGTCTGTATGTAGTGTTAAAGCACTCTGTTCCCATTAAGACACATCCGTTCCTAGCGTTTCGCCGAGTTCTGGAGAGATTGCGTGTCGAGTGGCGGAACTTAATGCCGCAATAAAAAAATTATGATCATTAAATTAAGAATTAAATTATTTCTTATTTCAGGCGATCATGGCGTACGATAATCTTCATTCGAAAGCGTCCGCCACTATCACAGCTGGCGGGCTGGGCTCCACCTTCGTCAATATACGTTTGAAAAGTGAACGTGGGATGGCCCTAGATTTTGATATTGGCATTTATTCGTAATTTATTAAAATCTATGATATACATATTTTGAAATTATGATATGGGGATTTCATTCACAACAAAATTCACATATTAAAATAACGTACATACATACATACTATACATATATGTATATACATACATACTCTATACAACTATTTTCAAATAAACCAAGGCCTATTTTCTGTGTATTTTCTGTATCAACATCATCATACAGTCAAACTTAATATTAAATTGTATACAAATTATGATATATCATACTATAAGTTCTGTATTTGTTAGTCATTTTATATGTGAGGAGTTAATAATCAATATCAACTATTTCCTTTTGCAAATTAAATATGTAGCTTAATCAAGTACCGTAAATATATACGATGTAAAGCTTTTTAAATTTAAATTATTTTGTGGGCAAATGTAAAGTTATATTTAGTATTAATAAAATAATATTTAGTATTGTTTTTATTATTAACCTACTCCTAGCTGCTCATAATTTCTGTAGAAAAAGTATTGATATACCATCAAAAACGTATATGTAAAATAAGAGCCAAGTTCAATATTATATTATACATGCCTTGGTGAAAGTTAGTGGAGTGGTTGAAATTTCTTTTTAAAACACAATTTTTTTTTTAACAACTTAAAATATCCTTTCTTCTCACAACATAGGACACTATATTTATGTGTAATGTCTGACTTGGTTGAGTTTTCAAATCAATTTAAATACATATATTCTAAGGCCGTCTAGAAATAAAAAAAAAACAATTTTATAATCATTCTTGGTAGGCATACATGCCTATTGTAAATTCATATGAAAACTAGCCAAGTCAGATCTTAGATATCAATAATATTGAACTTGGCTCTCATTTTACATTTATATTTTTGATGAGCTATAGAGACTACTAGATATTTCATAGGAATGAAAGGAAAATTGTATCAGGAGCAAGACATAACACAGAGTGCGGTGTCACATCGGAAGCAAATTGGAGGAGACAACATGCTTTTAGCGTTGACTCAGCCCCAGCGGATAGTGGTGGAATAGGATCAACATTTGTTGGTTGGTACAAATGGAAATATTATTATTATATTATTCAATTAAAATGTCAATGTTTTTCGTATAAATAAAAATAGCTAACAAAATACCTACTCTCTGTATATTGATAGAATTTTTTGTAACAATATTTTTGATCTTACTATTTTTTTAATAAAAGCTATTAAAGCTATAGTTTTGATCAATTCTTGATATTAATATGAAGCTATATATAGTAGAATAAAATCAGCTTCACGCTGTGTCCCGCACGCAGCAGGGTAGACAGAAGGAACTTAGTGTTAAGACACTCCGTTCCCCACTTTCTACCGAATTCTGGAGGCATTGCGTGTTGAGTGGCAGAACTCAACGCCGCGCTTTTTGCCTCGACACCAGAGCAAGAAATGGAAATATAAATTTAAGTAAATATTTCATCTCCTCGAGTGGAGTGTCGAACCCACAACCAGTCGGTTTTACAGTCACACTTTGTGCTCCTGCGCCATGACTGGCTTCATAGTAGTATAGTATAGTTAATTATATACATATACATATAATAACTGGGCAACTTAATATAACATTTTATTACTGATCTGACTGACTTAATTAATTATAAGGATAAAACTAAAAAAACCGGATAAGCGAGAGCCGGGCTCATCCACCGAGGGTTCCGTACAACTAGAGAGTTATAAACAATGAATAAAGTATGCCAATGAGGCCAGTCGTGGCGCAGTCCCATAAAATGTGACTGTAAAATCGATTGGTTGTGGTCGGTTATATTTCCATTTCTGTAGATGCTAACTGCCAATGCCAATTTCATAATTCTAGGTCAACCGAAAGAACTCTATTAATTTTGATTTCCAATATAGTGTGGAAATATACGTATTTTGCTATTTAAATGGCCATATCTATTTGTTAAGTTAATGTAGAAATACGATTTTTTCAAGAAAGTAAGGGACCCTAGATCTGAGTATATGGTTTGAATTTCAACTTGATTTATTCGTTAATAGGTAATTGAGTTACATAATTTTTGTATATAGTAAGACCACCTAGTAAACTTTTATAAATTTATTTAATATCAATTTTAATAATTTTCGTAATATGGAAAGTTGCTTAACACTTGAACCAACGCTATATTAGCTATATTAGTTACGTATATTGTGTTAAGAAGCAACTTTAAAACTTAACTCGCTGAGCATTTAACACAAGTTATTTATTATTCTGTATATTCTCACCTTCCATTATATGTGAAAATATTTTTCCATAATAATATCGTAGTGCAGGGGCACAACTGTGTAACTGAAAACAAGGCAAGTTGTCGACGCAAAGCGCGGCGTTGAGATCCGCCACTCAACACGCAATGCCTCCAGAATCCGGCGGAAAGTGAGGAGTGTCTTAATATTAGGCTCATATTCTACAAAATAAAGTATATATTACGAGCGTGTTTAAATAAATAACTTTAAATATTTCAAGAACTTAAATATGTAATTTACTATTGTCAACCAAATTTCGAAAGATGCTATCTTATTATAAACTTGACTCCCCACTGTACTCAATAAGATATTTAGATAAAATTATCGAAATAATATTTTTTTAGTATGACTCGTGATACGTCTAATATAGATAGAACCTTTCGTAGTGATCGTAAATAATCCAAGATCTTTTAGAAAGATATAGTCTGTCAAAATCCTTATTGATAATCGGAGGTACTCGCGTAAAATTGCGCAGAAAACGTTCGATCAGTGTTACCCTGTTATGTTGTTTTACCTCACACTCAGCAAATCACTCTTAAATGATAATTAAAATATCTGAATAAAATATGACTAGGACATAACATAGCATCACACACCTATCCATCATACACTAAGTGTTAACGTTGACGCACCGCAAGGCACCGCGAAACTCTCTTAATATAATATATATAAAAATTAAATGCCATAGCAATTCACTTAGCCAAGCAACATTAGTACCAGCGAAACCAAGCAGCAGTCGGTTATATTAGTTAATAGTAAAACATAGGGTCAATGAACTCTAACAGTCTTATAAATCGTAAATAATTAATATTTGGTTAATGTCTAACATCTTTATGACATTTAATAAATTATATTGACAGATTACATTTATTGTATGACATTAAATAGACTCATATTATATAATATTCAGAAATTGTAAATACGTATTTTGATATAATAATTTTATATCATATTATAATTGATACTATTATATTTATATTTCCTTTTATAGTAACATGTTAAATATTTACTAATATATATAGACTTTACTTAGATTACTTATATTATATAATATAAGTAATTATAATTCACCAAACCTCTCATTTCACAATTCACATACACGCTTCTAACAAAGATAGCGGCAGACATTCTGCGTACATTAATATAATTGTAATTTTACATACCTCATAAAACATCTTCACGTATTTATTTCCATTTACTAAATAAATAATATTTATCTCTGGATATTGACAGCATTATATGCATTAATATTACTCTTCTTTGTTTTAATAAGAATCAATTAAAAACTTACCGACGAAGTATTCCAAAACAATTGTAAATAGTGAAACACTTATAACTTATCTTAGTAGCCTCGAATACTTATATTACAATTAAAGACATAACCTCACATGCTTTTTAAATATTAAATATAACTAAATATATATTAATTATATTTAAAACTTGTCTAAACATTTTTAACATCCATCTTCCCCAAACGCGTCCGCCATCTCCCTTCTCTTTCATTCCTTTTTTCTTTTCTTGACTTCGACGTTGACAGTAGTTTATTCAGCCAACATGATATTTGACAATAATTCAAATATTAATTATGGTATTATTTGTTTTAAATAATAATACACGATGATTAAATATAATTATTAAATTATTTTTTTTTATAAATATATTTTATATCTGCGTGTTTTACCTACGGTACGTCACTTTAATATTAGTTGTGAACGGAACGCGTAATTAAAAAACTAAACTAAACTATTATTTACAAAATTGTATTTATCTTAAGCTATAAATTAAATAATATTATAAATTAAATTTATAATAGTTTTTTATTGATAAAATTTTTTTTTATTAATTATATTATTTACCTACAGATTTTAGTTCGGGTATGGATCGTTACAATTGTCATAATTGAATGATTAAGACAAAACAGATCTAAATAACTAATACCAAATAATATACCAGTTTAATAACCGAATAAGAATAATTCGTCACATATAGTTAAGCAATATTGGGTTCGGTACCAGTGATGGTAATCTAGAGCGTCATTACCGTTGTATACGCTATCATTAAGCTGTATGTGACAGACTTTATCAACGATATTAGTCACTGCTGACTAATCAACACCATTTTGCCAATGTTGTATAGATATATGTAGGAATATTTTTTAATTTTATTTCTTTGGTGTTATTTTCTTATATATAAGAAAAAAACAGCTTCACGCTGTATCCCCCACACAGCAAGGTAGGCAGAGGGAACCAGTGTTACGACACTCCGTTTCCCACTTTCTGCCGAATTCTGGAGGCGTCGCCTGTTGTGTGGAAGAACATAACGCCGCGCTTTGCCTCAAGACCAAAGCGAAAAAATAGAAATATAAATTTAAGTAAATATTTCATCTCCTCGAGTGGGGATCGAACCCCACATACTTTGTGACCCTGCGCCACGACTTGCCTCTTTATTCTCTTTATTTTCTCATATAAATTATATGTATTTTTGAACTAATTTTTAGATTTAGAATGTTGTAATTGTAGGCCTACAAACAATAAATAAAGTTATTAAATTTTTGTTACGAAATGTATACCATATTTTTATTTATAAAGATTAATGTACAGCATACAGGATCCCGCACATAGCAGGTTAGGCTGAGGAAACCTGCGACCCTACTGTTAAGACACTCCGTTCTCTATTTATAAACATTTATACTTTTAAAGGTACGTTATCAAAAATTAAATTAATGTTAAAGATTTATGTTATAAATCAATACATTGTACTAAAACGAAACATCTTCTAATGTTAAAAGGAAACAACATTTCATTAATTTAAAACTGTTGTTGCATTTGTTATTCACAGCAGTAAATTAAGCCTTTTAATTCCACGCTGCAGGGCACGAAGCTCTTCTTATTAGAAGGATTTCGGAATAATCCACCACACTGCTACACTGCAATTTTGTACTGAAAACTGACTGTACTTGAATTTCAAAATGAATATTGTTTTCGAATACCTTCATATTATAATAAATCTTTATGAAGCTGTCTTATTGAGAAATTATCTTTTGGTGCATAAGTTTAAAATATTATAAATAGTAAGTGATTAGTCAAAATTATATTTTAAAAATGAAAGCCGTCGTGTTATAGTCACAGGCACAGAGTCGTTCTGGATTCGATTCCCATAAACTTTTATACAAGATCGACAATGAGTTGAGAGACAAGACAAAGGGTAGCGTTAAGTTCTGCCATTCAATACGTTTTTATACATTTGGAAATTTGGGTGGCAATTGGGGAACAGAGTCTTAACATTAGGTTCCTTCTGACTAACATACACGGGATACAGCGTGAAGCTATCTATTAATTTAAAAAACTATTAAAAAAAATGTTTAATATAATCAAGAAATTGTTTAAGATATATTACTCAATTAGGTGGTTTCGAACCGAAGTACCGCACTTCACAAAGAGGTAAGCGGCTTAAACTGAGCTCTCAATTTGTTCGCTCGGCGCATCAATAGCAATATAACTAACCTTTTGGTATATCGGCAATTAGAGATTGTGGTACGACCAATCTAGATTTTCATTTTTTTTGGCCAGTAAAAGAGAAATATATAAGCTTGTGACTGTATTTATATTGAAATGAATCCTCGTTCTGGTCGTGAGGCATAGCGCGGCGTTGAGTTCCGCCACTTAATACGCAATGTCTCCAAAATTCGTTAGAACGGAAATGTATTAACGGAAACGAAGTATCGAGTATTTATTATATATTTAATAGTAGGTCATCAATATTTTTGTTTTTATTTCTAATATTTAAATTGTATTTAAAAAATGGAGTCTTTATAGGCCGAGTTAGCAACCCATTACGTAATTGAGTGAAAATAGTATTTAATATTATAAAATTTTAGTTAGTAATCTATGATAAGAAATTAAAGCCTTAATAAGTAAATAAATAAATATACATTCTCCGAGTGGGAATCGAATCTACAACCGCCTCGTTACAATCACACGCTGATATTTTATCATGTACAATTTAGTAAAAAACCGTATACCATCTAAAACAAAAAATAGCATAAATGAACCCGTCACCCATCAAGATGCACTCAATCGCCTTGGTAATTAAAACTGAAGTGCTCTCCACTACTGAGGCACGGTCCTCAAATTACAGCGCTTTGTGCACTCAGCAAATCGATATCGAGCTAATCCAGCCCTTCGGCGTTCGGGCAATTAGTGCTTGCACCGGACCGTTCTGTGTTGCCATTTTCGATCCCCACTCGAGGAGATGAAATATTTACTTAAATTTATATTTCCATTTCTTCGCTCTGGTCTCGAGGCTAAGCGCGGCGTTGAGTTCTGCCACTCAACACGCAGTGCCTCCAGAATTAGGCAGAAAGTAGGGAACGGAGTGTCTAAACACTAGGTTCCCTCTGCCTACCCTGCTGTATGTGGGATACAGCGTGAAGCTAATTAAATTAATAACTTTTGATATTAGTCACAAATAATGCAACTTCTATTATGGCTGTTATTTTTTGAAGAAGTAGTTATAAATTGTGAAAAACAAATGTATAATTTATAATATTTTTAGCGATTCTGCATCTGTGCTGATAAGCGGAATAAAGTGTGGAGGTATTTTTTTATGAATTTAAGCGAAAAAGTAGGTAAATTAATTTGGAATAACATGGCAACACTGCCCGCCCGCTTCACAGACCTACCTGTCTCTATAAACGGACAGTATTCAGCCAAAATAGTGGCGTTTTAAGCGACTAATTCTACCAAGTACCAGCGTAGCGTATCATTCCTGATTTTAGGTATTTGTCTGTTGAACCTGGTTTCGGTGGAGTTTCTATTGTGAAAACTGCATTGGATAAGAGTAAAAGATATTTAATGTCGATAATTAGGTTAAGATTAAAATACTTAAAACAAATTAAATCAGCTTCACGTTGTTTTCTAGTAGGCAAAGGGAAACTAGTGTCAAGAGACACTTTTTTTTTACTTTTCCACCTGCCGTCTAATTTTTCGAGGCATTGTGTATTGAAAAGCGTAACTCAACGACAGACTTTTCATATTAAAATCAGCGTATTAAAATACTTTTTTTATATATACATATGGATAGTAATTTAGTTTATTTGTTAAATCCTAAAAGTAAAACGTATGTACTTAAAAAAATCAATTATAATATAATAGAAGAATTAGAATTAGAGAAACATTATATTTACATACAAGGCTCATAAGAACTCAAATGTACCAACATTTGAGTTCTTATGATACGATAGAACTGCTTTTTAAGCAAATATAGCTTATCTAAAGCTAAACGATCGAATCTAGAGACAAAGGAAAACGGTATATACATAACCGTAGTAGGTGTATACGGCGTAAATAATACTAATCTACACATTAGTAGCCTCACGTATGTTAATAAAGGCAACATTTTGTGTTTTATGTATTTTTTTTATATAAATACTAAATATTTTAGAAAATTATTAATTATTAAATTATTTTTATAATGACAATTATCACGAAATGCAGGGTAGACAGAGTGAACGTAGTGTCGTAGCACTCCCTTTGATGTAGCAGAACTCTACGCCATGTTTTATTACTAGCTTACATATATATAAATATGAACAGATTAGATTGAGGCCAGTCGTGGCGCATCGGCACGAAGTGTAACTGTAAAACCCACCGGTTGTGGGTTCGATCCCCACTCGAGGAGATGAAATATTTACTTAAATTTATATTTCCATTTCTTCGCTCTGGTTTAGTTCTGCCACTCAAAACGCAATGCCGCCAGAATTCGACAGAAAGTGGAAAACGGAGTGTCTTAGCACTAGGTTCCCTCTGCCTACCCTGCTGCGTGCGGGATACAGCGTGAAGCTGATTTATTTTAATTTTTTAATACATTAGAATTTGAATCCGCGACTAGGTCGTCACTACGTATATTTTTATTTTGTTGTGATATGTTTATCTCTTAAATATACGCTCATTTCTGTAATCTACGAGTGATTCCCTAGATGATAATGGGCTTGTTTATGCAATGTTCCGTGTACAAAGTAACATTTCCTTAAGCATTTGTAGCTTTCAGAAACATTTCTATTTTATTTCTCTCTTATGTTTACTAAGTTATAGTTGTGTATTGTTTGGGTGGATTTAACATATAAAAGACTTAAAATATTGTATGTAACATACATAATATTATTTAGAAATTTTAAAAATGTAAGGTAAGGCCAGTCGTGGCGCAGGGACACAAAGTGTGACTGTAAAACCGTCTGATTGTGGGTTCGATCCCCACTCAAGGAGAGGTAATATTTATTTAAATTTATATTTTTATTTCTTCGCTCTGGTGTCGAGGCAAAGTGCGGCGTTGAGTTCTGCCACCCAACACGCAACGCCTTCAGAATTCGGCAGAAAGTGGGGAACGATGTGTCTTATCACTAGGTTCCCTCTGCCTACCCTGCGGTGTGCGGGATACAGCGTGAAGTTTTTATTTAAAAAATGTAAGTTCAAAAGAATATCTTAATAATTCCTGGATAGCAATAGCTAAATTAAATTTATACATATGTATACTTAGAGCTTACGAGAATAATAAGTTAACTCAATATATTTTCGTTTTATAACTTACTTAGACAGTACCTACCGTATGTTTACATTTTGTTTCTCTGATTTCTCAAAATGCGGCGTTGGGTTCCACTCCGTCTCTGGAATAGAATCTGGAGCGAAACGGATAGAACAAATCTCATAATTTATCTTTCGCTTTAAACGACGAGCGAAAATTAAATAACAAAATAAAAAACAATTATTAAGTGTCTGTAATAGTAATTAACAGATTATTATATACAAAACTTTTGTCGGTCTGTATCTACTAATAATATTTAAATTAGTCGACTCGAGCTGTGAGAAAAACGGTAATTAAGAATCTCTACGAGAAAATAAAAACTGTGCAAAACAGTAATCACGCCTCCTTAACTCCCTTTAAATTGGCTTAGCGTATTAAAATATTTGAAACGTTTCAGAGTTTAATTACAGCTATTTAATACTGAAACGAGAATTATTAATGTACGTTAATTTTAATTACAATTAAGAAAAATTATATCTGATGAAGAAAGACATCATTGTTTAAGCATTTCTTATCATGATAAAGAACGCTATGGTTGTGTATTCAAATTCTTTTGGGATTCATATTTGAAATGAGATAAAATGCTTTGTGAAAATTATTGACATTTATTATCTAAGAATATGAAATATAGAGAACAAAGTGAGTTCTTACTAACAAGACGAGACAAGAGATAAAGAAAAATATATTAAAAATTGTGACCAGTCGTGTCGTAAGCCGACAAGCGTGTGCAAACGCGACATATTGTGGGTTATATTCCCACTCGATGAAATGAATTAATATTCTTATTTCTTTGCATGAGGCAAAGTCCGGCGTTGAGTTCCGCTACCCAACACGCAATGCCTCCAAAATACGATGGAAAACGTGGAACGGAGTGTCATAACACGAAGTTCCCTCTGACTACCCTACTGTGTGCGAGATACAGCGTGAAGCTAAAAAAATATATTAAAAGCTACATGCAGTTGTTCACGTACATAAATAGCATTTAACATAAGCAATTCTGGTAAAAAATCTTCCACAAAATGCTCTATATCTAAAAAAAAAACAAATAAAACAATAAATCTTGATTTCTCAAATATACGACCACAATAAAAGTTCTCCCAAATTCATCGTGTGAGACTCACACCGTTTCGACCCCAGAAACAAAACAGTTAATAAAATAGACTTACGCATAGATTCCCTAAGAATCATGGCACATCCAAGATATTTGGGTTCCGTAATACAATTTAAACTTTTGGAGCCCACATGAGCTACGTCTGGTCGCCATGGCAACGCCCCTGGTCCGCTAAACCGGTGCACGCTTGTGCGGATAAAGGAAAACGTTCGAGGTGAATATCATTAGTGGATCGAGCCTTTCTAATCAAAAAGAAATTGGGAGGATGTAGCTGAAAGCATGTATCGTGTTCTATGTAAAGTATGAAAGTAAAGTTAAAATATGCGGTTTTTAATATTTATAATAAATAAATAGCATTTAAGTAATTTCATAGAAATACAAAAACAAAATACAAATGATACTTATGTACAGATCGAAGTAGACCGTAACTACGTATAGAATAGTAAAAACATAAAAAAAATAAAGTCAAAAGCTTAAGAAATAGGTATATGTAATAAATGAACTAATAATTTATTTTAACTTAGAATTGTTTTTTATCACTACAAAACTTTAAACAGAATTTTTAAAACTACAACACAGTTATTTTGAAAGTCTATTCGAAAATCCAGATTGAAACACCACATACAGTGCAAAGCTCACTCAAACACGCAAAATCACTGTATTTTGTTCCATGTAAAACTAAATCAAAAAAGTATACTGCACAATGCACCTCACCCGATAGCCAATACCTGTCCGTATTGATTCGTCATACATCACCGCGGGGACGTCCCGGACGAGCTGTTGCTATAGGCATGTAGATTGTTTCTATTGTTTCATTACAGATAGTTCGTCTCGTTTCGTATTGGAATACGGCGAATTCTCGAGCTGTGTTAAAAAAATGTTCATATCGAAGGTATTTTTATTTGAAATAGTTATTTATATATGTGAAAAATAATATTTTTCAGCTTCACGTTGTATCGTATGTAGCAGGGTAGGCAGAGGGAGCTTTGTGTTAATACACGCCGTTCCCCACTTTCCGCCAAATTCGGAGCGTTGAGTATTGCGTGGCGGAACTCAACGCCGCGCTTTTCCTCGATACCAGAGTGAAAAAACGAAAATATTTAATTTTTCATTTCCTCAAGAAACAAATTATCATATCAATATAAGTAAATTTTTATCTACATTTACCATATAATATCTGAATTTCAAATATTCCCTGACTATACAACCTATTTAAACGAAAATGTTACCAAACGGGAAGGAAACACGTAGTTCGTCTTTCAATTTGTTATTATAATTTCGCCTTCCCAAGTTATCGTATACCATTGGCATCACTAATAGGAGTGGGGTCTCAGAAGATAGCCTCTTGCAAAATCACTGTACCATACTAAATGTGTTGAGATACGAGCATCACAACTAATGTTAATGCATGAAATTTCCTTTCTATATATTGATTGCAATGAGATTAAGTATAATTTAGAAATATTGATAATTAATTATTATTGGACTACTAGTTGAACCCGTGAGGCTTCGCCCGCTTGCGTATTATTAATATTTATAATATTTAATATTGATTTAGAGTATTAAGGGTAAATTTATTAAATAAAATTAATAAATCAGCTTCACGCTGTATCCCGCATACAGCAGGGTGAGCAGAGGGAACCTAATGTTAAGACACTCCTTTCCCCTCTTTCTGCCGAATTCTAGAGGCATTTCGTGTTGAGTGGCAGAACTCAACGCCGCGCTTCGCCTCGAAACCAGAGCGAAGAAATGGAAACATAAATTTAAGTAAATATTTCATCTTCTCGAGTGGGGATTGACCCACAACCAGTTGGTTTTACAGTCACACTTTGTGCCCCTGTGCCACGACTGGACTCGTTTTATTGAGTTTGAAATTTATTCTAGTATGGTTGTTTATACTGCTGTACCGGGAATTCTGATATTAAAATTAGAATACATGTTGCTCCACAGACACCTCTATCTTATAGTGAAAGTCCCATAAAATCGGTACAGTTCTTCCGTTCATTAGTGATTTATTTTATTTTGTTTGAAATATTGTCGTATCTAATAGAAAAATGTTTAGTTATTTCACATCTCTCTAGCTGTACGGTAGGTACGCGCAGAAACGTATTTTTTTGCGTAAAACTGAAAGACAAACAGCTAGACAAAAAAATTAAACATTTATTTTTTATGTTTTTTTTTAAGTGTTATTCCACACTTAGGAAACGTATAAAAAATTACTGGTCGGTTTCCAGGAGGCGCGGGTTTGAGTCCCGCTATGTTACATTTTTATTGGTTTTCCAAAAAAGTATTAAAACGCTTAGTTTGTGGATTGGTATAATGTAAAAATATCCCAATAACTAAGTAGTTACAGTCCATATATACGCTTCAGAAATCACGGTTATTTTGAAATCACAGATAGACACTTATATATATGAAAATATTAAATTGACATTAAAATTACGCTAAAGTCCGTAAACCAGTAAGAATCAGCAGATTCCAGTCGTAGCGCAGCGGCACGAAATGTGACTGTAAAACCGACTGGTCCTGGGTTCGATCCCCACTCGAGGAGATGAAATATTCACTTGAATTTATATTTCCATTTCTTCGCTCTGGTGTCGAGGATAAGCGCGGCGTTGAGTTCTGCCACTCAACACGCAATGCCTCCAGAATTCTTTAGAAAGTGCGGAACGGAGTGTCTTAACACTAGGTTCCCTCTGCCTACCATACTGTGTGCGGGATACAGCGTGAAGCTGAAAAAAAAAATCAGCAGATTCAGTAATACTCAAATAACATTATCCCGAAGAGACTTCTTCAGTAAATAAAGGCTCCCCCATAAAAAAGCGTTAAAAAATAACGACACAAAACGAGCACGAGGGATATTTAAAACGAAAATCCCAATACTTCTTCGTATAGACGGAATATATCACAGAAGAGCAATGAAAAAAGAATCGATCGTAAGCAACAGTCGCTACATTTTATTTACTTATAGAAGGGTTCGTTCTGTGTTTGGATAAGTGAAAAATATACTCTACCTAGTTCTTTACAGACTGGAAATGCTTTGTTATGGAAAAAAAATGTATTGTAATATTTAAAATTATATTGATATTCATTCACAAAAATATGACACATATTATTCTTAGCATACTCGTATATGGAAAAAGAAAGAACTTCCTTTTCATCTTCCAATTCAATCTTCTCTTAAATTGCTTAAAAATATTCTTAAGCATTCAGGAAACTCTAATCATTTTATTGATTTAGCTTTTATTTTACAATAGCTATAATTTTTTTCAGCGGTGCAAATGTGTCACTGTCAACGCGTCGATTGTGGGTTCGATCCCCATAAAAGAAAGTGATTTATTATTTATTAATATTTTCAAATCTCGCTTTGGTAACGAGATAATGCGGGGCTTTGAGTTCGCAATACCTCAAAAAATTGACAGAAAATGGTGAACGGAGTGTCGTAACACTACTCTCTCTCTCTCTCTCTCTCTCTCTCTCTCTCTCTCTCTCTCTCTCTCTCTCTCTCTCTGCCTACCCTCGCTATATAAGGGATACAGCGTGAAGCTAAAAAAACATTTTTTCAATGAAAGTAATAAGAATTTTATTCGAATTATCCTTACAATATCTATGTGTGTGTCCACGCTCACATTCAAAAAAGATATGGCAATAATAATATAATGCTATAATAGTATGTTTATATTATTCAATAGTACCTCTTCGAATGCGAGGAGCTTTGAAGCAAGGATTTTCTGATTTTAGTTTGAAATTTCCACGAGTTATCTATATCGATGTAGGTTTTCTTTGAAACAATCTTACTTTTTAACTTGGTAAAACGTTTGAATAAAAATAACAAAACATTTATCGAGCTTTACAAGTCTTACGTTGAACAGGAATTTCAACAATGGATCAAAATAAATGGACTATAAATAAGGATTTAAAAAGAATATTGCTTTAGCTTGTATTAGAAATATCTTGCACATGTGGCTTATGAATAGATACATAATTGTTATTTTTATCTTCGTTTACTTAGAATATTGATGTAGGTATACTTGGTCGGTATATTTATAAGTACTAGTCAAATGCTAGGTGCAGAGGCACAAGTGTAAGACTGTAAACGTGACAGGTTGTGGGTTCGACTCCCACACAAGGAAATGAAATATTTAATATCTTCATTACCTAGCTCTGGTAACGAGGCAAAGCGCTATCTTGAGTTCAGCCACTCAACACCTAATGCCTCAAGAATTGGACGAAATGTGGGGAACGGGAGTTTTTCAATGGGTACGTTAGTACCCGTTGAAAAACTCCCGAGTATCTTAACACTATGTTTACAGGTTCCATCTGCCTACCCCTGCTATGTGCAGGATAAAGTGAGAAGCTAAATATATAAATATTAGCAAAATGTCATTAATAGTAGAAAGAAAACTTCGTCTTCTTCGATTATTTATTTTTTTATGGAAAAGAAAGGCAAACAAGCGTACTCAACCATCGATAACCACCGTCCAGGACCGCTTATAAGATCAGTAGAGCTACAGGTGCATTGCCGGCCTTTATATTTGAAAATAACGTGGACACTAAATTTAAATATGAATATTTACATCAGGCAAATTAAAAGAAAACTAATCATCAAAGACTAATTTTAATAAAATACTAAAATATAAAAAAAAATACTCATATTTACTGTTGATTCCACGTTCAATCATTTCAAGCAAAACGAATTGAAAATATGCACTTACAGCAGAACAAAATACGGTACTTAAAGTAAATTGTTGAAGTTTAAAAGAGATTTGGAAAATTCGTGCTCGTCGGGATTCCTAGAAAACGTAGCGTCGTTCCTAGCTATATCATTGTAGCGGAGAATGAACCCGGCTAAATCCTGGCTTACCTAACAATCCCGATATAACCCCCCACCGAGAGACGGATAGCTGAGTTTACGTTTTTGTAATTATTTTTCCATCGTTTTATTGTAGAAGAGATAGTTGATACTTTGTGTAGTGTTGTAATTAAGAAAGGAAAGTAATAGTTGTAAACAATTTTCTATTTCAATTAATATGAATAATACAATTCACTTCCCTTTTTTTATTGCAGCATCTGTAGTGCAACAAAGAAATTACTACTAAACAGTAAACACCTTGCTTTCTACAGCAATGAGGAAACGAAGAATGGCTAAAACTGTCAAATTTTGACTACTCTTCGTCTGTCAGTCACTCTTCAGTTATTACTGAATAATATAAACTATCAGCTTCACGCTGTATCCCACACACAGCAGAGTAGGCAGAGGGAACCTAGTGTTAAGACACTCCGTTCCCCACTCTCTGCCGAATTATAGAGGCATTGCGTGTTGAGTGACAGAACTCAATGCCGCGATTAACCAGAGCGAAGAAAATGGAAATATAAATTTAAGTAAATATTTTATATCCTCGAGTGGGGATCGAACTCACAACCAGTCGGTTTTACAGTTACACCTTGTGCCGCTGCGCCACGACTGGCCTCAACTGGCTTTTTTTGATTTTTATAAACTATTATAAAGTATATAATATATCAAACTTTACAATAGAAGAAGTTTAATATATTATGTATATAAATTATTAATTTTATTTACGACTATACATTTGTCAGGTATCAACATTACTTAACGCCAAAATTTTGGTATAACAAGCGAGCCGGACACCGATACCCAGATGTTTCGACCATTAATCAATATTCCAGTCGAGGCCATTCGTGGCGCAGCGGCACAAAGTGTGACTGTAAATGCGACTGGTTGTGGGTTCGATCCCCACTCAAGGAATTAAATATTTAATAAAATTTATATTTCCATTTTTTCGCTCTGGTGTCGAGGCAAAGCGCGGCGTTGAGTTGTGCCACTCAACACGAAATGCCTCCAAAAATCAGCAGAAAGTAGGGAACGGAGTATCTTTTTGGTTCCCTCTGCTTACCCTGCTGTGTGCGGCATCTATCTAATATAACAATCTCTTCTACAATATTAAAACCAATTTTATTTACTTTTATAAGCAATTATAAAGTCTGAAACTATATTATATACTCATAAATATAGCCTATGTTCTTTATAATACATCTATGAATACAAAGTTTTATGATAATCAGTTGTTTTAACGTGAAAGCGTAACAAGCAAACTTAAATTCACATTTATAATATTAGTATGATTATATAGGCATACTAAAAAAAAAAATACCAATATTTTTTTTTTATTAGTAGAATTAGATAATTGATAAGTGAATTGCTAATAGATAATTGGCTTTAAACATTTGAATTATTTGAAGTCAAATTAGTTTTTACAGTAATTTCAATTTATTATTTCATCAATATACGATACAACTTTATGGCAATGCATATATATTTTATGTTAAATAATAAAAAGCAAATGATTTTAAATCATCGTTAGGTACTTATGATTTTCATATTAAGTTTTTGCTAGCTATTTCCTTCAGACAAGGACCACCCACAATACATTAGATGAATTTACAAAGAAATAATTAAATTTAAAGAAATTTACTTTTTCACTATAATATTGAATGCAATTAAATAACCTACACCTATATAAATATTAGCTTACCTAATTCTATACCTATATCTTCACATTCTGTGAGAATCTAGTGGTGAGTCACTCCGTTCTTTGCTTTGAAGACGCTGAGTGGTAGATAAAGAGTACCGTAGCCTTATAGTTTAAACGACAAATATATTAATAAATATAAAATATTTTGTGGTGAACTTGAACCCACAATTATCGTGTTTAGTCAGTCACATTCCGATTACGCCATAACGTCGTTTAACATTTTCTAATTATGAACAGAATTTTAAAGCATATTATAGCCATTAAGTATGATATATTTTATTATGAGGATGTCATTTTTAGCAAAAAAAATATCTCAATAACATTTCAAATATTTAAGTAAATTTTGAAAAGTTTGATTTTATTAAAAATTACTTCGAGTTTCTTCGAGATGTTTCGAAAAGTTTTTAAATTTTCTTGTCAGTATCTGAAGAGCCCGAGCGAAGCATTAATCATTCTGTCAAGAGAAAAAGTTATGAACGCAGTAGTATATAATTCGGTGATGGATTATTGACGAAAATGATATAATGAATAAAAAATATGATGAAGTAGATAGTGATGTGTGTAGTTTATTAAATATGTTTTTAATAAACGTGTGAATTAAGAAAAAAATTACTTTGCATAAATAAAAAATGACAAAATATAAAAATAGTCTTATTATAATTTTTTTATTTGCATAAAAAAGCATTTTTTAGTTCGATGACATGATTATTTTTAGTTATTAGCCTCATTCCCCGTTCATATACACAGCAACAGGTACAGCAAAGTTATTTTTTGTTAATTTAAATATTTCATTTATATTGATATAGCCAACAAAAATTTTATACATTAAAGCGAATCCAGCTATCTGTAAATATCACGTTGTAAGAAATAAGGTATTCTATTAAGTAACGTTTGTTTATAATCTTCATGCATCCCTTCATCCCTTCATGGACAGAGAAAACCAATGAAATGATACAAGTAATTATTAGAAGTTAGGAAAGTGGAGAAAGGCCAACTTTCAACCTTCTTTATAAAGACATTGTGTGTGCAGAGGCAATGTTCAACGATATTTTTTAAATTCATATGTCAGGGTAAGCAGAGGGGACCTAGGAAGCTAGTATCAAAATACTCCGTTCCCCATTGAGACACTACTCTTCTCCACTTTCCGCCGATATCATAAACTACCATCATTGCCTCGTTGCCAGAACGAAGAAATGAAAATATTAAATATTACATTCCTTCAAATGATAATCGAACTCAAAACCATCACCTTATAGAAGAAGTACACGATTGTACTTCTGCGCCACGGCTGGCCTTTCATCTCTCAATAACATACTTTTTATCTAAAAACCATTAGACAAAACAGTATATAAATGTTTATGCTTGCAATAGCCTTCATTAATACATTTAAAAATATAATTAATATTATTATATTTTTAAATGAATTAATGGAGGCCAGCCGTGGCGCAGCGGCACGAAGTGTGACTGTAAAATCAACTGGTTGTGGGTTCGATCCCCACTCGAGGAGATGAAATATTTACTTAAATTTATATTTCCATTTCTTCACTCTGGTGTCGAAACTAAGCGCGGCGTTAAGTTCTGCCACTCAACACGCAATGCCTCTAGATTCGACAGAAAGTGGGGAACGGAGTGTCTTAACACTAAGTTCCCTCTGCCTACCCTGCAGTGTGCGGGATTCAGCGTGAAGCTATTTTTTAATTTATATAATAAATATTATTTATATCATTCGTGCTAGTATACTCCTCCGTACTATAATCGCAACGGTCGCCACTTTTATCTATAAACTAACATCATTTGCATATCTACCTACATTATAATCGTATTGTCCATTGTTCTAGTTCGCCCAGAACCAAACGAGCGAGCCATCGCACGCCGATCTAAACTAAGATAATTTACACACAAATATTGATTTTAAAAACAAGTTTTATAATTATAGGAACCTAGTGTGAAGTAATCAAATATTATTGGGTTTCAGTATCGGGGAAGTAGCTATAGTATCGCGAGGTTATCGTTCATGTTAGTCATTCGACGCCGGCCTGTCGTGTGTGATACGTAAAATGACACTCTGTTCTTTGGTGTTTATGAAGGCGACATGCGCGTTCTGTTGCTAGTATTATTTATATATTATTTTTATTTCTGTGAAAGCAAAGACATGATTACCGGTGACACAGTGCACAGAAAAATGGTGTTCCATCAGAGGATCAAGGATTTCGCGATACCCTTCAAGAAGCGGATTAAAACGATGACGTATACGGATCCAGAGAAACGAATTATTAAGGTAATTTAGTATTTATTATATGGGTTCATATTTTTTTATATGGATGAACGAAACCTAACTTAAAGCTTTTATTCTATTTTTACTAACACCCACTATAATACATTACTAACCCTTTTATTATATTCGTAAATATTGGTGTTTTAACCCACGGCCCCACAAAAGGGGGTCGGTAATAGAAGTAATACCTTCAAACTACCCACCTTTACCTTTATTAATGAAGATGAATTTTACCACAAATTGAATCAATTAAGCATTCTCGCTGACGTGTATTGTGTTCTAATATTAATTAAAAGCAGTTAATCACTTTTAAAACAATAGTCTATAAAAGTCTACCAGCAGTGAGAAAATGTCTGACTTTCTATTATATAATGTGGATCGTTAATAGTTATATCAACCAATTTTTGATTTCGTTGTGAAAATTCTACTCAAGGGTATATCCCACATACCCGGTCTGGTTACGTCTGTGTCAGATTCCGTCACTTGACGTGTAGTGTCTCTAAATAGAAATAACGAAAAACATAGTGACGTCATTTTAAGAGAGTGAATCGTAAGGACGTGTCTGTCTTTGATTTTTCTTTAATATTTTTACTCAACCACAAGTCGTGGGTTCGATTCCCACTCCAAGAAATGAAGGACAGAGGAAGGAGTGTCCTAACGCTAGATTCCCAGGTTATTGGTTCCTGTTTTACAAGATATAGTGTGAAGTTAAGAAAAAATATTTAATTTAGAAAAAATATATAATTAGACGGGGAATTACAAAAAATGACTGGCCGGTCGAAAACAATGAACACGCAAATTACTAGGGGCCGTCTAATGGCGCTTAAATATTTACATCTATCGTTAGGGGCAACTATGAATCATACTTATTAAAATAAAGTTATTTCGTAATAATGGATTTTATAAGTAAAAATATTTTAACGAAAGAACAAAAGAGACCAGTCGTGGCGCAGGGGCCCTATGTGACTGTAAACGCGATAGGTTGTGAGTTCGATTCTCAGTCGGGAATCAAATGATTATTATTTTCATTTCTTCGCTCTGGTGGCTTTGCAAAGCGCGGCGTTGAGTTCCGTCACTCAATACGCAATTCTTCTAAAATTCAGCGGAATATGGGAAGTGGTGTGTCTTAACCCCAGGTTCCCTCTCTCTACCCTGCTACATGCGGGATACAGAGTGAAGCTGGAAAAACAACAACAAAATCTCATGATTATATGTTTATAAAATAATATATATAGCTGATATTGTTATCAGTAACCTTGAAATCTTATTTTATGTTTCGATCATATTTTGCATTGTATTTTATGTGTTTATATTTAATCGTTTACTTGTTTTTCTAAATGTACTAACTATTATATGTTAACATAATACATTGATTATAAACTGATTAAATAGTATTTATTGTGGAAATATTGAGACGCAGTGAGAAATATTGAGTGGCGCAGGGGCACAAAGTGTGACTGTAAAACCGACGGGTTGTGGGTTCGATCCCCACTCGAGGAGATGATAAGTAAATATTACTTAAATTTATATTTCCATTTCTTCGCTCTGGTGTCGAGGACAAGCGCGGCGCTGGATTCTGCCACTCAACACGCAATGCCTCCTGATTCGGCAGAAAGTGGGGAACGGAGTGTCTTTCCCTCTGCCTACCCTGCAGTGTGTGGGATATACAGCGTGAAGCTGATTATTTTATTATTATTGTAACCAAAGATAAATCGATTTAATTAGACAAAAAATACCATTTTTCTCTTAATAGATTTTGAATTAATAAACAATTTACAAATATCCACAAAAGAATTAAACTACAGTTACAGCTTAAAATATAAAAATAATGTTTACGATGAAGCAAAAACATAATAACGTTTGACATTTATGAAGATTGACAAATTGAGAAAAAAACGTATTTGTTTTTAGTTCCTATTTTAAAATATGTTGGAATCCTTTTAAATATCAAGCTATATTATAATTGAAAGATCAAAAATAAAATCTGTTTAAACATATAATAAAATTATACGCAAATTGAGTCTCCTTCGGAACTAATGCAAAATATAAATCCGCCGATTTCTGGAGGCAATGCGTGGCAGAACTCAACGCCGCGCTTTACCTTGACACCAGAGCGAAAAAATGAAAATAAAAATTTAAATAAATATTTCATCTCGTCGAGTGGGGATCGAACCCACAACCAGTCGATTTACAGTTACACTTTGTGCCCCTGCGCCACGACTGGCCTCTAAATTTTTGGTTTTATCTAAACTGTAATCATTGTATTTTACTATAATTTTTACTTAAGCCTTCACATAATTTTCAAGTTTTATAATACGTAAAATACTAAATAAATCGACTCAAGTCAACGAGCTCTTAA
Source organism: Heliconius erato x Heliconius himera (assembly GCA_013421005.1). Classification (NCBI taxonomy): domain Eukaryota; kingdom Metazoa; phylum Arthropoda; class Insecta; order Lepidoptera; family Nymphalidae; genus Heliconius; species Heliconius erato x Heliconius himera. The sequence goes on from JAATLQ010038644.1 coordinate 53,258, forward strand.
ATCTTAATTAAGATTTTTCATCAGGTTTAGAAATATGCTTAAAAAAATTAAAAACATATATAGCCTTGACCCTAGCAATAAATATAAAAAAATATTTTTCTAATTTACGTCTATCAATGGCTTATTTAAATATACTCATATATTTAATTCTTACATATATTTTGCATAACAACCCTGTCCTAAAAACCTACTTATGTTGTCCTTCAAGTCAAATATTTTAAAATAAAATAAAACAAATCAAAATAAATCAGCTTCACGCTGTATCCCGCACACAGCAGGGTAGACAGACGAAACCTAGTGTTAAGACACTCCGTTCCCCACTTTCTGCCGAATTCTGGAGGCATTGCGTGTTGAGTGGCAGAACTCAACGCCGCGCTTAACCTCGACACCAGAGCGGAGAAATGGAAATATAAATTTAAGTAAATATTTCATCTCCTCGAGTGGGAATCGAACCCACAACCAGTCGGTTTTACAGTCACACCTCGTGCCACGACTGGCCTCAATTTAAAATTTAGTTTAAAATGGATTTAATAAATTATGTGGTATGTATCCGAACAGAATTTTATTTAAGTTTTTCTTTTATGCCAACGCTTTAAACGTTTTGATAGGATAGGCTAAATTATTTTGGCTACATGTAGGTCTAATTTATTGTAATTCTACTAAAGCTCGGCCAATTTTTCTTTTATATTTATTTATTTTTGTTTTATTTTTATTTATACTCAATGTTAATTTATTTCCAGGGTGTAGCTGCAATAGACAATGACTTCTCGCACGCCAGCGCGAACATCACGGATGGCGGCGTTGGCTTCTCATATGTCACAGTAAGGATGAAAAGTCAAAGACATCACCCACTCAATTTTGAAGTTGAAATATATGTATAGATAAATAATATTTATATTATAAGTATAAAAATGATCTGAACAAACAGACAATTTAATAAGAAAATCTAAATTATAATAAAAATGTGTTATAGTGTTTAGTTTATAATTAATTCTCCAATTTATTTAGTATGGAAAAAAGTCTATTTTCGAGCTATACATTGTTTTTGTTTTCGCATTTGTTAACGAGTGTGAAAAATATTTAATACTATTTGTACCATAATAGGAAAAATAAATAAAACTATCGATTATTCTTAAATTATGTTTAAAATAAGTATATTGATATTAGATAACGAAATTTGTTTGTTGATTGACTATGTTAATATTATATTGTATCGAATATACTACGTTAGTAATATCACGTTGCTCACTTGGGCATTAAGAATTGGACACTTGACACTTCTTCAATTATAAAATTATAAGGATGCATAATATATGACTTTTGAATCTTAAAACTGAAATCTAAACTAAAATATTAGGAACTCTAAGGACAGTTAGGTTAGGTATTCAAATCCCATAGAATTTATTTTCCCCATCAAAATAATTTAGGCGCAGGGGCACAAGGTGTGACTGTAAAACTTGGTTGTGGATTCGATCCCCACTCGAGGAGATGAAATATTTGCTTAAATTTATATTTCCCTTTCTGCCACTCAACACGCAATGCCTCCAGAATTCGGCAGAAAGTGGAGAACGGAGTGTCTTAACACTAGGTTCCCTCTGCCTACCCTGCAGTGTGCCGGATACAGCGTGAAGCTGATTTATTTATTTTTATTTTATCAAAATAATACAGATAAAAAACATAGGTTTTTTTCCTCTACGACATGACTATAGAAGCCACTATAGAAGCTATGACCAATGACGTCGTTACGAAATACTTCTCTTACCTAATCAACTTAGCATAGATACCTGACATTTCTATTTATACCTCTAATTAGACTCTTCGTATTAATTTGACGAATATTGAAAGAGGGGCCTTAAGAAATGTGTTAATCAGAATTAATAATTGCAAGTAATATTTCTATAGATTTTTTTTTTTATATAATAATGATTTTTTTAAAGTAAGGATCGAATCCACAACTATCGAGCAACACATGGTGCGACTGTGTAACGATGGTGATTTTTTGTTCCTCTAAAAAAATATGTAAAATAAAAATAAAAAATATATAAAATTTCTATAG